>JAOWBB010007345.1:0-222871 GCA_028565995.1 Ricinus marginatus
GGTCGAAATGCCAGAGCCGCACACGACGGTGTTGCTTTTTACATTAATCATTAACATTAGTAATAAATTATTTGCAAATGCATCCTCAGTCATTCTCATCGCGGTCATTTCACAGTCATTTGAATCACTTAATGAAAAACCGGATGCTGTAAAAAATAGAAGAGGAAGTCAGTATGGGAACGGTCAGTTACTCGCGGAAATAAAATGGAAAGCGTTTGATTAAATGAGGTTTTTCCTTTTATTTGTCCAATTATGCACCGCTGATGTGAAGGAACTTTCAGTAAATTTGTTCTAAACATTCGAAATTTTTATATAAATTTAAAAATGAAGAAGCCTCTTCAGTTTTTTTTCCCTTGCGGAGAACGCCGAAATAAGAAAAGGTAAAAAATACGTCGGAAAACCATTTTTTAAAAATTTACCTCGGTTTCAACCATTTTCCCATCTAGCTTTTCCCTTTTACCCCCATTCTTTGAAATCTGCTTTTTCATTTCCCTTTTTAGGATATGATTTGTATATGTGCTTGGCTTTTATTTAAGAAAAATCACGTTTAGATCTGGCTTATTTTGTCATATTTCCATTTTTCGTTTTTTTTTTTTTTTCCTACCATAATGTGCTCCTTCCCTTTTCGGGAAACTTATTTTTAAGAATCTGAGAGTGCTCGAAGTCAGCAGTGTCGTACTTTATTTTTCATCAATTTTCAAATTTATCCGTTTGCATCGTCCGCGGTATCGTCAGCATCAAAATTTGGTTGGTCAATCCCCGGCCAAACATAAAGAAAAAGCAATCGAAATCTCTCAAGTTTCCGACTCACTCGGGGACCTCATTTAATCAAAAAATGCCCTGCGGCAAATCGTGATTTTTTTTTTTTTTTCAAAATTATTACATTACAATGATACAAAAAAAGAAATGGCACCGCAAGCCGCGAAACGGAAAATTTTATTTTCTTTCGCGTAATAAGATTTAAGGTTTAAATTTCCGCGATCCAATATTACATACTGTAAAAAATTATTTATATTATTTAATATGCACATAAATTATATAAAATATATATTGTGCACGCTGCAGGCCAAAACGCGCCCACCGAAGCATCGCATGGGGTAGTTCAACCAAGAAAGGTTTCATCAGAAAAGCCCCTCGCACGTTAATCCCGATTGCGCGAATTTTCCTCCCATTCCAGTGCTTAAGTGAGACCTTCTAGGCAGAGGCTCTTTGGTGACTGACGATTTTTGCCCCTTGAAATTTAGGCGACGGTTTTTGAAGGTTCCGCCCCTCTCTTCGGAAAAGCGATTTTCCGCTCTCACGTTTCCCATGAATCTTACACTGATTGGGATCAATGCAGGAGCGCGAGGAAAAGCCCTTCAGCCCCTGTCGTTCTCGACAGAATTAATTGATGACGGGGAAGCGAATCATCGGGAAAAGAATCAGTAAAATATTATTTAATAAGATTATTAAATTATGTTTATACTTTGAATTTTCCGAAGCTTTTTTTCCCATCCTTTTCGTCTCGATTTCCTGAAAATTCAAATTTTCTGGTACGTTTTCGTTCCTCCCCGTCTATCCGCCCCACGGTTTTTTAAGAAGAAAGTAATTATGCATCCTTTGGGATTACTGCTTTCATCATTTTCTTGTCTTCATCGTTATTTCCGATATTCCGCCCCCGCGAGCTTTCTGCTTGCTCTTTCTTGATGAAAAATTAATTTTCAATTCATATTTTTTCTTCTTGTCTCCTTTGCGACTTTATTTTTCTCTCTCTCCTTTGCCAGCTTCACATCTACATGGCCCGATTTTTGATTTGGGCTACATTACAGTCCCGTCTTCTTTGTATGAAATTTTCTCGACAAATTTAAAAAAGGAAGAAATAAAATTATATTTAAAATTCGAAATTTTTCCGCGGATATTGCAACGCCACCAAAATGCGATGTCGTTACATTTCGTATTTTATTTACTTTAAATGAAGTTTGGCAGCCCGTGGAAACTACTTTGATCCAACATATCAATTTATGTTAAGAAAAATAACTTCATGCCTGCAGTTAATAACAATGCCAGATTTCGATTGCTGATCATTCCAAATTTTCCTTTTTTTTTTGGAGGTAAAACATTTTGTTGTTACTCTCTTCAATTATTTCAAAGGTCGAAACATAATATATTGATTTAATTACAGTATGGGCTTGATTGATTTGTATTACGTTCCTCCCATAAAGACCGAAGATTTGTGATCCGGCATTTTCCATTTGGCTTTACCCCGGGAAGAAAAGTATGTTCGATCATGTGCTCTATGCCGTTGATGTGCACTGTTTAAACTTTCGAATGAGTTTTGGCATATCGCTTCAGAATGAAAGAAAAAACGCGACAATTCCTCTCTTTAAAATGAATGCAAACTGAGGAGAGAAACGATGGAGAGAAAGAATAAGATAGCCATTAAAATTCAATAATATTTTAAATCAGCAAAATACATACTTTACTGGGTACTGATTTTCCTCAAAAGTAGATTTTTACCTTATAATTATTTCCCAATATAGTTCGGTTACTTATCGAAACCAAAAAACATGATGATGCAAAAACAGCAGAATAGAGGATTAGAAGTTTTTCCTTTTTAAACAATGCTGAATAAGACACAAAGCATAACAGCATTGTCAGTTTTACATTTCTGAATGAAAGCCCTTGTCTCTATTCATCGGAAAGTTTCAAGTTGAAAACATATTGATATTTTCGTCTTCATGTGTTTCTGCAGAAACTTTAAAATACTAAGGATAATGACTGACAGATAATAAAAAATTAAAAGATCTTATTTTTTATTTCTTTTAAAATAACATGTAGATTTGAAATCTGCTGTTGAAACAAAATTTGCTTTATACATACAACTTCGAAAATTATTTCGATGCAAAAATATATTTTGTCAAAACTTATTACCTGATAAATTTGCAACTTTCAAAATTTCGACGAGAAGAAAACTTATGGGATTAAACTTTGAACTCGGAAAAGAAATGAAACAAAAAGCTAAAGAAGTTGCAGAAAATAAATCTTCTATTGTTAATTAAAACAGCAAAATTTAAATCGTGAAACGGAAGCCTACTAATTGATGATTAATGGAAATGAATTGGACTTATTTGAAATATTTTGTCGGGCTTTAAACTGAGTTCTAAAGGCATTTATTAGTAGATAAAATTAAATAATATTAATTTTTTAAATTCACTTTTCCCATTTTTTCTCGTTTAATAAAAAAGTACTTGATTTAAAGCAACAACCGAAATTTTTTAAATACATACGTTCTATACTGAGAATATGAATTTTACGTTTTTATTTAGATGGACACTTGTTTAAAAAAAAAGGTGCTTCCCTTACAATTATAATATAAATAAAAAAAATCTTAAGTTGTTAAGGCTTCTATAATTGACAGAAAAATCTATTGGTAATTAAAAATTGAAAAAAAGTTATAAATCTTTTTCTTCCCTTCCCAGGAATTTATAATCTTAAATTTCTTTTGGTTGATCATTTTTTTTTATTTAATCAAATTCCGAATCTCTGCTACATGATGAAAAGCTATCTCAGTCATACTTAGTTCTGTAAAATGAAACGCTCTTGCCGAAACGAAAATATTGTTAACTTATACTTAAAATTGTTATTACCGAATTCACATAATCCTCGTCATCTAAAATCTCAAGGTAAAAAAAGTCATCAAAATAAGTCGTCGGTTTTCACCGTTCTAGAAGCACATAATGTCAAATATTCGCTAACTTACAATCAGAAAGTTTTACGTAATTTCTATTTTATTTCATTTACAATATCTATTTTCGCGTCTGCATTATCGGTAAATGGCCTATTCATGTCTGAGATGAAACAGTTTTTCATACATACAACCATTTTTATCAACCAAATTATCTTTTTAATTATTCTTAAAAAATATTTTAAAGTCTGTAACTAATTCTCTCACCTTTTGACGAATAACAAATATTACTAGTTAAAGAATAAGGTCTAAAGTGAAAAAATTAATTTAATAATAAAAGAGCTATTTAGAAAAATATGTTTTGTTGCAATTCTTAATTATACATTTGCATAATACCTTTTAAACAATTTCCATGGACATATATAAAGAGAAACAAAGAAAAAGAATCAATAATTAACTACATCTACGAAAAAGAATTTTACCGTCAAAAGAATCAAATTCTATTATAATAAGAGAGACACAAAAAGTATTTGTTAACAAAAAATAATTATTTTCAAAACTAATTTCATGCATGCGAAAATGGAAGACAATTCATGAAAAAATCACAAAGTCAAACTATTTTTTGAAAATGTCGCTGATAGCATGAATTTGTCTTCCGCTTAACTTACCCTAAAAACTTGTACAAATTCGAACCAAGTCGCCTAGATAGAGAAATAGCATAAATTTTATCTGAATAATATTAACAAATACAAAGTAAAATAGCTCTCTTCTATAAGTTAAATTTGCAAGCGGTTGTTAGTTTAAATTTGACCATTTCTCTTTACTTCTTCAAAAAATACTGAAGTGTATCAGTTTATATTCTGAAATTAAAAAAATAATAATGTTTACACATATTTTACATCCTTAAAATATTAGTGATTATTAGAGATCTTTGAATATGAAAATGTACTAATGATTAATTTTCAAACTTCAAGGAACGAATTTTTCCATAATAAAAATCGTAATTCCTTACATTTTACATTGATAAATCAATCGCTGCTATTAAGGGTTTTCCAATATCGCACACAGCACTGTCTACTACTTCTCCATTCTTTTCTGACAAAGTAAAAGTTAGAATTTTATTTGAAATTATCCTCTGAAGGTTCATTACTTTGAGAAGCATATCCTGAAAAAATTATAATAATTAATTAATTGAAATTTTTAGAAAAAATTTTTCCTTGATATTATGATCAATAATTTGTAAAATAATATTCAATTGAATTCAAATTTATCAAAACAAAAATTGTTCTATCTTACGCTTTTAACACGTGTAAGTTCGAAACTAAGTTCTTCTCCAAAAGTTTCACATCCTACTTCATATTCATCCGAGGCAGAAAAACAAATCTCAAGCGTGTTTAAAAATATACCCATAAGAGGTTTGAAATTTACAGAAGTCTTGAAATTAATTTTCCTAAACTCTAAAACAAAATTCTGAGGAGTAAATGATAGACTTTCAATCTTTTCGTGTAACTCCAGATCATAAAGACAATCATCAGTTAATCTAAAATCCTGTACGACATTTGTGCCAAAATACGGTTTTTGTATAGGACACATTCTCATGATATCTGAAAATGATAGTTCGTGAAAATTAGATATAATTTTAAAAACATATATTTGTTTTGCGTAAATTTCCATATTATAATTTCACCAATACATACGTGCTTTTTAGTTCTTTAGAGAATTGAAAAGAGGAATCAAAAATGTAAATAAAATACAGCGAAGAAAATGATCATTCAGCAATGTTATGCTGAAAACTTAAATTGCAATATAAATAAGATAAATCCTGAGAAAATCATATAATATACAAATTTTAATTCTAATTACTATTTGAAAATCACTTGTTCAGATATATTCGCGATAACATAATTATTCGTGTAGAAGCTATATATAGAAAATCAGAAGACGATCTATATTTTATTTTGTCTTTAAAAAATAAATTCTTGACATTATACCCTTATATTTAAATTTCACTTTATGCTTAAAATGCAATTCAAAATCATTTTTTAATTTTCATAATCATTCTTAAAATTATTGTAATTTATTAATCACAAGAAATCGCACCTTTAGCGACACATCGCAATATTTCCACTATGGGAAGATCCTTTTTCTTGATTAAATATTCTTTCAAAATTTCAATGTAAAGTCCATTGTTATGTGATTTTGCTTCGTAAGCATTCAAGTTACTTGTTGTTGAATAACCTTGAATTAAATTATTACCAGGTTCGAATTCGTAGAGAGTAATTCTTTCATTATATATTTCCTTATTTAAAGGATGAGGAGCCTTCAAACACATATCCAACAACTCCAAGCAAAGCTGCAACAGAATTTATCATTAAAACTTATTTGAAAAGTTTTAATTTCGTATAATTATATAAAAATTAAAAAGTATACAATAAATAAGTACACATAATAAGAGAATTGCGTAATAGTTATAAAGTATATATAATAGATATATTATGTATAGATATAAAGTTATAATCTAATTGTTATTTCAAGTTGAAACAACAACACAAAAATCGATTACGAAAATGTTTAAAACTAAAATTAATATATGAAACTCATAAAAATTCATACGTAAAATAATTATTTAATCACCTTCGGTTGCGTACTTAATATAGCCTTTAATAATTCCCTTTCAGAGAAACAGTGACTTTGTAAATAATCCTTTGGTCCAGGAACGTCAACCGGAAGAATAAATTTATCATGCATTTCAAACCCATGACCAGAATAATAAAACAAAACTGAAAACATAATTTATTTTTCATTTTTTAATTTAAATTTTAAAATAATTTTGCTTTTCATAAAAAATTTCATAAAATGATTCTGTATGTTTTATAATTCAAACACAGAAAAAATATTATTTTTGTCATTGAAATAGTTTAGTACAAATTTTTCAGTTATATTTAATTTTTTAATGCACATACCATAAGCATCTTTTGGTAAAATTTTAACCAAATAGTTAACTACATTTCTAATTTCAACTAATCTCAGATTTTCTAAAGCTATGGTGTAAAATCCCAAATCTTGCAATAAATAACTTAATGTTTTAATATCCTTTTCAGGTGTATGAAGACAATCAAGATTATCATACAATTGATTGCCAATCAAAAGCGCTATCTTTGTAGATGGTTGAGGACGAGGAATTTTACACACAACTATTTTACTCTCATCAGACCAAATTTCTCCCGCAGTGTTGTAAATATAACATCTATAGGCTTTATTTTCATTTTTTTCTTCAATATGAAGCTGTAAAAATTATAAATAATTTATAAAAATTGTATTCAAAATTTAGAGCTGAAACACTAATATTAAAAACTTATATTCTTTTTTTCTTAAAAAAAATTTAAGGAGCAAATTTATAATATGCAATAATTAATATTAATTTTTTTTAAATACTAATTTTGAAAACTTACTATTAATTTAGAATTAGTACATCCATCAAGTTGAGTATTTCCCATAAACCATTGATATTTCAAACCTGGATGACCTCTTGCTATTACATTCAAAACTACTTCTGCACCAATTTCACATTCCAATAGAGATGGAGGCTGCTTAATAATAGCTGGTTTCTCTGGAGCTAATAAAACATTAACATAAGTAGATAGTAAACTTTCATAACCTTCTTGGCCCACTATACAATAATATTCACCCTCATGATTCAGACTGAAAATTAAAAATAAAATAATACTTGATTATATTAGAAATAAGAATTGCAAAACTTATAATTTTAATTGAATGTTCAAGGTATTTTTTAAATAAAACCTTTTTTTTAATCCAGGTTACAATATTAGTCACTTGACTGATAATTTTTTACCAAAAAAAATTTTCTAAACTTTCAATTTTACAATTTGATCTGAATCTGGAATATTATTTTTTCAAATATCAGTTACTGAAAATTTATTGATCATAAAATTGTTAAAATTCATTTAAAAAAAGTATTGTATCAAAAGATGTCCTTTGTTATATAAAAATGATTAAAATGAACATAAGAATTTATTAAAAATTATCTCACTATTTCTTACCCAAAACTTTTAACAATCAATGTAGAATTCTTTTGTTCATCAAGTTTTTTATTATCATGGTACCACTGATAAATTGGTGGTGGGTATCCAATTGCTTTACAAGTTAAACTCAATTCAGTCCCTCTGACAATGAATAATTGATCTGCAGCATCTAATTGATCTGAAGGCTGTTGCACAATATGAATTGGTTCTGAGAAAACCAAAAAAATGTTAATGGAAATACTTATAATTATTATTAATAGAAATAACAATTTAAAAATTAGTATAGAAAATGAAAAAAGTTTGATAATGAAACTTTTTATGTCTGTTGACTTTTTTTTTTGACAATGAAATACCCAATCAAAATTTTACAAAAATAAATTAAGTATAAAAAATATTTCATTATAAAATTAAAATTATATCTAGAGCTTTATGTTGATATTTGAACCTTATTATTTAAAAATATTAATCTTCATTGAAAAATTATTTCATAATTTTATGAACCTAAATATTTTATTTATTTTGACTAAAATCTTACCATATTCTTTAAAAAGAGTAAAAATGTCATACAAGTGGCACTTTTTCAAAATTTCACACAGCACTTCAATAGTACAAAGTCTGGACCCAAGCTCAAACATAAGTTTTTCAGCTGGATGACTATTTAGACTGAAATTCTTGATGTCTTGATAACTATAATTGAAGGAATATGAGATCAATATTTTATTAATATTGATTGAAATTGGGGTCTTTTACTATCGTTAAAACAAATCTGGAAACGGATGCGTTTTAACTTCAATTGATTGTAACATAAACTTATCAAAATTATTCCTTAATTTATATAAAAACGAAAATTAAAAATAAAATAACTTCAATATTTCCCTATCCAAACCTTATATTAAGTAATAACAAAGGCACATAATGAAAAAAGCAATGAAGTAAAATATTTCGTGATTTACAAGTACTATAATACGTTTTATTCGAAGCAGTAAACTAAAAAAATTGTCTAGCTAATTTGTCTTTTTCTACAGATATAAAACAAAACTGCTTACCTGAAAACTTCAAAAGCCTCAGCCACAATTTTCCATGCATCATTTTCAGACAATAAAGAAATCAGCTCCGAATATACAATCGAGCTGAGATTTTCAGGTAATAAAATTGTATCTGGAGGTAAATAATTCATCATGAAATGAGATCATTACACGAAATCAATATTAAAAAATCTAAGACAATTTAATTTTCACAATATATTTACTCATCTCAACGCCATTTTCAATCGCCATATTGATCAATATGACCAAGAAATTGCAGGATTTGTTGAAGAAATGTCGCAGAACTGACAAGGATTAATTTTTAAAAAAAACCTGAATTATTTATTACATTTTATTTAGTAAAATTAATAATACAGACATGTATGTAATTATTTCGTTTTCTTTTAAATATCTATATTTCACAGGAAGTAATTTAATATGAGATTTAAGCGAAAAAGAAATTAATTAAAACTTTTTTTGTATAAAAACTACAAACATTAACATCTCAAATAAAGTAATATCTAGAAGCAATTGATATTATAAGACTATACTTCTACAATACAACAAAATGCAATGTATGAAACGAAGAATAAAAACTAATTTTTCATGAGAAAATCTTCAGTTAGTGGATTTCTTCTCTTTGGCTGATATTTTTTCTTTTGACGAAGAGATTGGAGTTTGCATGTTTTAATAGATTAAAGCACATTTATCAATTTCATGAAAAAAGTCTGTAAAAATATGCAAACAGTCGCTTATTATTCAATAAAATACTTTATAAAATAAAAATAAATTTTATAAAAAAAATAAATAAAATTTAATTTTGAGAACCTTTATTTAAGATGATTGCGAGCAATGTCAACTGACAAATTTTTAGTTAAAAAAGACATGCAAACAAAAAATTATTTCAACTCAGATTTAAAAGAAACATATTAAAATAACAAGAAATTTCTCCTCAAAAGCATGTAAAACTATACCTCTAAACTTTAATTTTCTTTCTTGCCTGCTGTTATTTTATTTCTAGAATAAAATTGTGATCAAGTTTGGAGTTTTACAAAAATCAGTTCTATTTTGTACTTTCGACATGTTATTACTAGATATAACACTAGATTATAGTTATTACTATTTATTTTATATTAGACATTTATATCTATAATATATTATATAATATATAGATATTATATCTAGTTATTACTAGATGTTTACACTAGATACAGTGTTTGTTGTCACATCCAAATTCATCTTACTGCAATTTTTATATGGTAGATATTCAAGGCAAATAACTTCTGTAGTGTTTAGAAGTTCTTTTTAAAAAGTGCTTCCCAGTGTAAAATAACTGACAATTGATTTTGCTCTTGAATTTTAAACGGAAACTTCTTTAAGTAAAATTTCCCTTCCATACATATTCCATTTTGTATTTGCGGAAAATTGTAGCGCCCATCATTCTTTGGAAAATGATTTCCTTTTCCCTGTATTCTCACATTCAGTTTAACTCACTTTTTTTGTATCATTTCGAAAATATATTGTCAAAAAGTTACCATAAATTCGTATATCTTAAAACTTCGGCCAAATATGGGATAAAAAAAGTGTTTTGTTTTGCCAAAGAATACCCGTATGCTCCGCAAGTAGTGACATTTTGTTCGTCGTCACTTTTTCTCTTATGGCAGAATTTATATAAAATCACATAAAACATAAAAATTTTGTAAATTTTGTATGATTTATAGAAATAAAAATTTTCAAAAGTATCTCATTTGCTCATAGTTTCCGCCACAATTATTCCATTTTTAAAGATTATTCAAAATTTTGTTTAATAAAATAATTCCAAAAATTGCAATAAAATATCAAAATAGATCCTCTTCAGATCCATTTAATATAATAATATTCCACGTTTTTTTTTTTTTTAAAATTCGATTTAAAGTCTCTTGATGCTCTATATTAAATGTAGTAAGAATTTTTAAAACTTAATTAAATATAAGAGGGAAATTTCATTCAAATCTTATTTGTCGCCATTTTGATTGAATTACTGGCGACACCTTTCAATGCGACTTTGTTTTTGTCTGCGGATCTAATGGATAAATATTTACAAAAATTTTTGAATTTTATTATGTTTTACTAATTATGTTTAATTAAATGTTTAAACAATCATAATAAACATGTAAAGCTGTACCAAGATTGAAATTTAAATTTGATTTTTCAACTTTTCAATATGAAAAAGCAGGATGTTAATGTGATTGGATTAAACAAAAAATTTCATAAATATCATGGGAAAAACATAATATTATACGATGATAATACTGTTGCTTACAGAAAAGCGAGTTATGCAAATGCTGTAACTTTTAGTGAGAAACCATTAAAACCAGGAGAAATTTTTCTCTTGGAAATTGAATTGACTGAAATAGGATGGACTGGTGATATGAGAATAGGCTTAACCCAGCTAAATCCGTATGAAGCAGAATCTGCGAGTTTAAGATTACCGCAATATGCACTACCAGATTTAAGCAGTATGAAGTCATCATGGATTTATGCAATATCAAAGTCTCAAGTATTGAATAAACCAAGTGTGTGTTCTCTAAATGGGGAAGAAAAATGTATCCAAACCTGTCATGGATCTATACCTTTCAGCTCATTACAACCTTCAATTTCAGATTTAAATTCCAAAATTCTTCCCACTGATGTTGGCAGCAGGATAGGTATAATAAGATAAACACTTTATTTTGATAGTAGATTTCATTTGCTTCTGTATAAAAGTATAATTTACAATAATGAAATTATAGGTATTGTTTATATTCCTATACCAAAATGTGAAAGGTCTGGAAATAAAGAAGTAGCTGAATTACATTTTATAATCAATGGAGAAGATCTTGGTGCTTTTGCAAAGGATATTCCATTTACTGAAGGTCCACTTTATGTTGTAATAGATGTTTATGGCTGTACAAAACAAGTTAGGATTGTGCAAGTCACCTATGGAGGCAAGTTGTTCTCACTGTTATCTTTTAATTTTAAACTGAAAATATTTGAATTATAAATAGCCAAAGAAAAACATTGATATGATTTTATATCAATAATATATCATATCAATAATAATGTAGACAATGTCAAATAATGTTATTTAAGATATGATCTAAAGAATGGTAAAATGTTATCATCATAAGTTCTATATATTCAAAAAATTTTATATCTTAAAAAAAATTCAATTTTATTTTTTTTATTTCAGTTGCTTCATTACAGTCAACATGCCGTGAAGCTATATTAAATCATATAAAACAAAATGCTGTTGCCAAACTTCCATTACCAAAATTACTGAAAGAATACCTGTTAGATAATGTTCGATTATTATCTTAGCTTGTTATCAAAATTTCATCATAAATCCAGGCATTGAATTATTGAGTTGAATTTGGCACTTCAATGAAAGTTTCCTGCTCTGAATGTTGATTTTATTTTAAATATATCTTTTATTTTGAAAATATTATTTTATTTAAAATGAAAATAGCAAGCAAATTATTAAAAAGAATTCTATAATAAAGTTCCAAGAATTTACAGTGTACATTTTTATACAAGATAGATATTTGAATGAAATATTTCTGAAAAAATTGAAAAGTTCATTTTGATTTAAAATTTTTTTCATTTGATAGTAATTGAAAAATATGTTTAAAAGTTTTTCATTTATTAAATTTGTTAATTTTTAATCCAGTTGAAAACTACTTTTTTAATTAAAAAGATAAGTCTGAAAAAAAATTTTTTTTTAAATATTTATTTGCGGAAATTATTTTCCTGCTTCATTAAAATTTTTTTTCTTAGTAGAATCATTTATAATTCATATAAATTTGGATGATTGATATGAATCATATATGATTTGGATATAGAATATTTTTGCGTCATATTTCTAGTTCAATTCATATATGAAAATTGGATTGACCATCAAAATCTCAAACTCAATTTTATCAACTGTTTTATTATTTTAAATTAAAAACAGTTATATATTCAATCCTTTTTAATTTTAGATCACTTCACTCAAAGCAGATTTGATTTTTAGCATAATTTGAAGTTAGATTAGTGTGATTTAGTCTAGAATTTGATAGATAAATGAAACGGGCTCTTAAAAAAAATTCATTTGTAAGAAAAATAAAAATTTTCATACGAGTTACGTTTTACATATCTTACATTTTATAAAACATCACAATACAAAAGTATATGGTAAATCAGGGTTTTCTCCAGCATTTGGGTCTTATATAAATTTAACATTGATTCTGAATAGTAGTGTAAAATAATTTAAATTGTTATATTTGGAAACAATTTTTATCTTGAAAAAAGTCGTATCGAATGAAGTTATTATTGTGTCAAAAGTATTGTTTTTAAAATCCTGCTTATACCAAAAGACACTTTAAAATATATATATACATATATATATGTATATATATTTATATTAATATGTAGATATTTGTATGTATGTGTGACAATATCTGTGTGTACGAGTATTTGTAAATATATGTATGTATAAAGTTTTTAAACATTCATACTATTAAAAGTTTAAGAAATTTTTCCGAACAATGTTTCTATTAAAATTTATGAGTGTTAGTAAATTTAAAATCCTTTATTAAGCTAGGATCTACATATTCGATAAAATGAGAGCACATTTTTTGTCATTTTATTTATGACATATTTCAAATATCAAAAAGTATTTTTTTGCCACCATTATATATAATTTTTTTCTAATATTTCTGTGGAATCAGCAACCGTTTGGGTTGATCAATCACAAATAATAAAATCACTCAAAACGAAAAAGCAATTGATGCGGAAGTCTTATCCTTAATTCGTTATCCTCTGAGATTTTCCCGTTCATAAAAGAAAAGAATAATCAAAAATTTTTTCTTTACATAATGGTTTTGGTTTTCATTTCTAAATATTTAACAGCTAAAAATATTTCATCTGGTGGCGTATTTATTTGGGTGATATTCATAGTTTATTTCCGCCTTGAAAAACTTTTTATTTATATTAAAACTAATAAATAAGTTTTTTCAAATCCTTAATACGATAAAAATTTTAATAACCGCATTGTAAATGAGATTGAATCCGAATTATATATTTTAGACTTAGTTTTAATAGTTAAAGAAATTTGTAGCATTCTGGCTATAGTATAATACAGTTTATTATTTGTAAAATTTTGTCCAACTTTTTACAAAAAGAAATAAACTTTATAAATCTTAAATGCCTCTAGCTTTTTACATGATTATACTTTAAATATATGATTTTAATGTTTTTTGTGTATATTTTATTTTAGTGAATAAAATTTAAAGAATAGTATTTCTTTAAACTAATTTTTTGATTTTCACTTTTTAGAGTACTCCAGAATCTCCTTAACTATATCCTTTTGATAATTTTCTGCATTTAATATTTGAAACGTTTCTTTCACTTCCCTAGAACAAAAATTGGAAGTGATATAATATTTCCTTAGTTTAAGAAAACTGAAAAGCAAAAATATTGAATTGTATGAATGTGACTTGAAATTCACTTTTTATTTTTTTGAAATGCTATTTTTTCCGGACTACAATGAATCAAAAATTTCTGAATTATAATATTTAGTGGTACAATTTTTAAATTTTAAAGCTGAGTTTAACAATATTTTTGTTGAAATATGCAAAAAATATTAGATTCTTATAGATTTACAATGCTACCTTAAGTGGTTCCCTCGTTTCAGGGATTCTCATTTACAGTTCAAAAACTTAAAATATTGCAAATTTTTAAATTGTTTTGAAATAACATAAAGCTAATTTTACATTCTTGGGGTTGAAATTTTAAAGTTCAATCATCTGTATTGTTTTTATTTTTCCTTTGAAAATGAAAAATTTTTACCTCATCATAATATTAGTGATTTCAAGATTTGGGTTACATTTCAAGGGCTGGCCATCTTTTGAAAAAATCTAAAACGATCAATAAATTTACAATTTAAAATTGTAAATACTAAAACTGTAAGAAAAATAAATTATTTATGAATAAAATCAATTAAACTATATCTAAAAAATCTAATTTAGATAATAAAATAAGGAAACAAAATATGAAATTAAAGTCAAATTAACAAATTTTTTCGACCTCCAGAAATCTTTCAATCGATTTTTGGTTCAATCCAGCATTTTTGGCAGCCATATGCGTTAGACTAACCCTGCATGTTCCGCTTTTTATTCGATATAGATATACAATTTCCTCATTTTCTATTATATAGTCCATGCACTAAAACACGAAAAAAAATCTTAAAGGTTGAGCCATATAAAGTTTTTACATGTAATATAATTTCATATCATACATAATTGTATTGCTCGGATTACTTTATTTCCCGTTAATCCATTAACTTTTGTTTTATTGCATAAAATTGTAATTTTCGGAGTAGATTTGACCTTAAAGTTGTACTGCTTTACCTGTAAGTTTAATAATGATGATTCTGGTAAAAGTTTCGGAAGTGTATGAAAGTGGGTGCTGACTAAAACATAAGGACAATTTTCTTCTCGGCGTATAAAGTGAATTAATGAAGCTGCCAATAATGATAAACCATCTATTTCCGTAGTCCCTTTTCCAAATTCATCAATTATGATGAGAGAAGATGCCGTAGAATTGTATAATGCTTGTGACATCTGCAAAAAATGAGTTTTCTCCGTTTATGTTATTTGTTTAATATGTGTAACGTATAAATGGTATGGAAAATAAAATAACCTGTTTCAAATCTAAGATAAATGAAGACATTCTTGTAGATATACTTTCCAATGCATATATACGCGAGTGAATGTGATCTAAAATTCCTATTTCAGCCTTTTGAGCAGGCACGAAACTACCGATGTGGGCAAGATAAGCAATGATCGCAATTTGTTTTAGGTAAACACTTTTGCCGCTAGAATTCGGTCCTAATAAAATAGAAGTATTTCAAGTGAAACTATGAATAATTCTAAACCATATTATTACTATAGATTATTGGTATTTGTATGCTATTTTATGATTTAAGACTCCCAATTTAAATTATTAAAAAAATTTTTATTTGAGATTATTAATAAAATATTTTTTAAATTTAATTTAAATCCTCAAGACATTTTAGTAAAGTCCTTTTAGAATATTCTAATATTATATGAGAATTTTTTAAAATGAAATTTTACCTACAATATAATTCAGATGAATATGATTAAATTTAAAAAATATACCCGTCAATATAGTAACTGTGCCAAGACCGGGCGAGAAAATGGCATCGTTTGGAACAAAATTTTCAACGCACAATTCTTGCAAAGGATGCCTCCCTTTTATAATTTCTAATTTTCTTTCACTGGTTAAAACTGGTCTATTATAATTATTTTCCGATGCAGTAGATGCCATCGCAATAACGCTGAAATTTATATTTTTATAATTATCTAAAATTTCGGGTCCGTGAGAATTACATATTTTATGTATATACTGAATTTGATTATAATATAAAGTTAACAAAGTTAAAACACACCAATCAAGCTCTGCTATCAAATCAATCAGATGAATTATATCGGGCACTCTCTCATGGATAAACTGTATCAATGCAACCATAATCTTTGATTCGATATGACATATAACAGCCAGTACGTCTCCTAGTGCACCATCCAATTCTGAATTAAATTTGTTAATGAAATATCTATCATTTTAATCAAATAGTCTAAAATCATTAATCTATTTATATTTTCGAAGATAAATGTTCCTAATTTCACTATTACGGTTGTTAAAAGCCAGACTTTAATATTTATGTAGCAATAAAATTTGAGGTTCATACGTGGTAATCACAAAACTGGGGAGATTAAAAACTAATTTTTCAATGTAAATTACTTTACAAGTAATGTTTCAGTATTTTATAGTTTTTTCAGTTTTCATTGAGAATAAAAAATAATCAATTTTTTAAATTATTAATTTTATAGTTTCCGATTCTTATATACTTACCTATGCATCGAGGTGTTTTATAATGAACATACTTGTTAACAATGAACTGAAATCATAAGATATAAAGTATTTCGATTAATAATTATATTTTAAAATTAATTAGATAAGAATTAATTACAAGTAGAATAATACAATAATTATATTTTTACATTAATATACAAAATTTTGAATAATAATTATATTTTTATAAATTAATATTCTAAAAAGTTCTTAAAGTAATTCTTGTTTGTAATAATATTTTATGTTTTTCTCAAAAAATACAAAAATTACATGATTATTTAGTGTTTGTTTAAAGTAAATTTTTTAAAGTGTAAATTTTTGATTTTTTTGTTTAAATTGTTTATTTTTTTAAAGTCTTAAGGAAAGTCTCTAAATTTTATATTTTTAGCTCTTATCCTATAAATGAGATACCTTTACATCAAATTCGGGTAATTCATAATCTTTAAGATTTGTTCCCTCTCCTTTCCATATTGGGACTGAAAGAAGATATCCTAGTTCCGTAATATAGACTATAGAGCACTCCTTAATGTAGTCTGGTAAATTTTGTAATTCAAGTTCAGCAACTTTAAGCAAAACGTCTGGTACCTGTGCGTAAGTTTCCCTCACTGCAGGAAAGTGGTCAAAATATAAAGAAAGCTTCCGAATAAATAATTTTAGAGTTAACTTCTAATTTCATATTGGCAATAATTAAAAAGTTAGTTATTAAATTAAATTCTGAAAAAGGGTTTAGGTTGTCATTAAAGTTAAGTGATAAAGTAGATTTTTTTCAATCTAACAGTTTAAATCCTTGAAATGTTATGGACCATAACACTTAAAAAAGTATATTACTTATGTCCAAACGTTTATCTATTCCAGCTTTCACAGTAAATTGATTCCTTAGAAAACTTTCTTCGAAATCTACAATGTGATTAACGTAGTGGGCTACTTCGTGCACATTCTTTGTAATACTTCCAGCTATCTTAAAAATTTTTAAAAGACATAATCTTGACTTGATAATAAATTTATTTAAAAAATTTTGGATCTAAAAAAAATTTTATTTTTCTTTCAATAAATACCTTCGAAAAGAGTTGAGAATGTGCTGAATAAGTCTTACATATTTCTCCAATAAGGATTGCATTGTATAACGAAGAATAAAGTGATTTCCAATGATTAATATTTGATCGAGATCTATAGATACTGGTGAAAATACTCTGAAATTTGTATTTTACTTTAATGTTTTTGATATTTAGTTTCTTATGTATTATTTATACAATAGCAAAAGAAAGGCAATTTTTAAAATCTACGCTACTTTTGTATGTGAATTTTAATATCATTAAACTTCTTAAATTTACATTAGGTGCAATTTAAAAAAGAAGCTAACTCCTATTTGCATTAGTATTAATGGAAAGAACGATATGTTGGCATAAATTAAAATAGTATTATTTTTATAATTTTACTTTTCGGATCTTCCAGTTACTTATAATAATTTCTTTCACTTACCATTACACCTTCAACCTTTTTAATACAATCCAAAATGTTTTTAACAATATGTTCATGTTGTGGTTTACAGCAAAATTCTATAGTTTCAAATCTAGAGTTTAATTCATCAATATTTTTAATAGGATACATAAAAATCTGTCTCATCTTCCTTACACCAATATTAGATTTACATCTATTAAATATTCCGAAAATACTTAAACCTTCTCTGTTATATCCACTGTTGCTTTTTTTAAATGCAGAAGGATGATGCAGTACATTAAATATCTGTAATGCTTTATATGAGGCCTCGTCAATGAAAACTATATTTTTCCTTGAAAAAGAATTAATTTTCATGTACAGAATTCTGGAAATACTTAATTAAAAATATCATTTTTCATTGCTTACAAACATATCTTAGACATTTTTTTGCTAAAAAAAATAATATATTTTAATATATACTTACAAGTTAATGTGGTATAACATATTAATATGAAGAGAATCATTGTTTAAATTAATTTGTGGAAGATATTTTTTTAAATATTTTAATAAAATTCCTAAGCTCATTACCATTGATTCTTTTTTTAAATCTAAGTAACTATTAATAAAAAGCAAATGGTCTTCTTCATTGACAAATACAGGCTCAAAGTCAAATCGATATCCTAGAATATATCTTTTACAAGAATCGTAATCTGCAGACGAGAAATAATATTATTTATTCATATTTTTTAAGGTGAAAGAAAAATATAAATATATATATATATATATAAACTTGAAATAAGATTGCAGTCAGCAATTTCAGAAGAAAGAATACCTATAATTTGTTAATTTTTTATTTTGAAAAATAAAATTAGAAACAAAAATTTTTTATAATAAATGTTGATGACAACGTTCAACATGTTGAATGACGCACAACATTCAATGTTCAACATGTCAGAAGATTTTTATAATTTTTAATCTCAAGGAATAAATAATTCCAAGCTTGAAAAAATTTAAAGAATTAAAGTAAAACAACTAAAATTTTTACTTACTAAAATCTTTTGTTTTTCCCGGCATAAAATGTAATTTTTCTTTAGTATCATGATTACTGGAAATACTGTTTGAAATTTCCGTTTCGGAATGAGTATTAACGGTATTTTCGGTCACTAATTCCCTCAAAGTTTTTATAAATGAATCAGAAAGATTACTGCACGTGATTATTTGACTAAAAATTACAGAGAATCAAGTTCCATACATTCTACATACGGAAGATTTATGTCTAAATTATTAAATAAAAGCATTCAATAATTTACCTAAATTGAACCTGATTTAGTAGACATCGCAAATTTTTAAAATCTGGATGAATGTCGACAGTATCATTAAGTATGTGTAACTGCAAATAATTAAACTTTAATAATGGAAATTTCAATAATTCTGCACATAGACGTAAATAATTTACGTTAAAAGTACTTTGGAAATAAGTTTCTTTTTTTTGAAATATGTTGCTTAAAATATAAATGTATTAAACATTAAAACATATGTTTTTATTTTTAAAAATATATTTAACAGAACAATGAACTATAAAGAGTGTAATGAAACTCAAGGAAGGTCTTGGATTCTAATAAAAAATAATAGAACCCTAAAGAACTCGGAAAATTAAAAGTACATCACCTCCGCTTCATAATTATTGTAGTAGGAAGCACCCAATTTTCCTCTTTTCCAATAAACAGAAAGGATAATTTCACTTTCTTTTGAAATTTCTTTGCTTTCATTTCTATCATCAAATACGGAAATCTGATCACAAAAGCTTGCATTTTTGCCGCCATTGCTAGAAATATCGCTTTTGGATGTAATACCATTATCTGATTTATCCGTCATATGAAATACATTCTCTTCAGATATTTCATTATTATAAGAAAATGGGGAGCCCAAACTAGATTGTGACATGACCAATATAAAATAATTCTGAAAAATCCTTTTTACTATTGTTTTGTGCAAAAGTTACATAAAAGCTACGTTCGTTGTGGAGTTCAAACTGGAGTATGACAAAATTTTTAAACAGTACCAATTATAAATTTCAAAGGGAAAAAAGTCGCAATAATTTCAAATTTGAAAAATAGTGTTTTTCTTTAATTGTTTACATGGGGAGTATATATTTTAATAGATAACTGAAAAATTAATTAATTAATATAAATTATAAATTTAATTAAAAGATTTATGTCTAAATTATTAATTAAAAGCAATCAATAATTTACCTAAATTGAACCTGATTTAGTAGAATCTCAAATTTTTAAAATGTGGATGAATGTCGACAGTATCATTATGATGTAACTGCAATAATTAAACTTTAATAAAGGCAATTTTAATAATTTGATTTAATTTTCAAGACATACTGTGAATTTTTGGAATTGATTAAATGAAATAAATTGTAGACTGAAATATAAGAAATAAATGGATAATTTCATAATTTTTTAGAATAATTTGAAGATAAAGAGATAGTAATTTGCGCTTAACCCTCGTTGAAATTCTTTTAAAGAAAACAGAATATAAATTTTTTGGTAATCATTTATCTTTATGGAATGTGATAATGAATTCACTTTAATAAATTTTTTTCAGGTTATATAATATAATTTAAATTTTATTTGATGAGTTATCAATTATTTTTTTTTAATGATGAGGAGTTATGAAAATTTTTAGGTAATTTTAGGTTAAATCAAGATTATGGATTCATTGAAGAAAATGTTTTATAAGCAACATTTGCGACAAAAAAAAGTCAGTATTTCTCTAAGAATTTGCTGTTTTTAATAAAATAATGTGTTATCACACTTTTATATAATTTAGAAGGTTTGTCAAGTAGATTAAAAAAATTTTAAAATAAATTTTTGAAATAGATTAAATTTCAAAAGGGTACAAAGTAAAATAACAATAATTTAGAAATGAAACATTTTAAAACTATATTAATATTAACTTGAAATTATTTTTACTTGTAAATTTACTAAAGGCATAATTTTTGCTAGTTCATCACTTGACTTAAAAATTGTAGGATAATAAGAAACTGGTCAACTCACAAGTTTACTTGAATTATTTTAAAAAAACAAAAACAAACTTGAATTTTATATTATTTAGGATAAATTTAAACTTTTTACTGGGTATGGAAATAGAAATTTTGATTATTTTGCTACAAATTTCAATATAACAGTCATACTGAATTTTCTTACATTTTGTCTTTGAAATTTAATAAATTCTGGATTGTTAACAAATAACAATTAAACTAACAATTAATCTGTATACAATAAAAAATTATGTAATCATTGTTAATTCTCATTAGGAAATCTGCTTAACTGATGCATTATATGTCTTTTTTAAAAAAATTATTTGTTCAAACTTGAATTCCATGAATTGCTTCAATTATTTAGACAGGAAAATGAGTTGTTTAGAAACAAGAAAATATATCCAACAGAAATTATAAATCAAAATATGATATATTTAAATATTTATAAGCAATTATTTTCGAAAAAATGTTAGTTTAATTTTGTTATTACTTACAGAAGGAAAATAATTAATATTTTCCTGTTAAAAAAATGTTACATTAAATTAATTATATTATGTATACATTAACTGTAGTTTATTTTTCTCTTATGTAAATCTTTAACAAAAAATATAGATGTACATTTATAAAATTAATTACAAAAAGATGACTTTGTTTTCCAAAAAAATTCATTATTTTTAATAAAATGTTATATCTTTTGCAATTCATCAAATATTTTAATGATTCATAAAAATATATAAAATAACTGGATTTTTTCAATTAAACATATACATTCTACAAATGAAAAAAAATTTATTTAACTAGTTGACGGGTTGAGCAAGTTTATTATTCACTGGATTAAAACTAATCGGTCGAAATGATTTTTCGGTCTTTTTAAAAGGCTGCAGCGAGGAAATTCCAATTCGGGGCAAATCATTAATTGTAATGGGACGCAGCTCCTGTAAGAAAATTTATTATTTAAAAATTTATATTTTTATTATAAATATTATATTTATTGATACTATAAATTATTATTTTCTAAATATTGTGGAAATAAAGAAAAAAATATCTTATTTAACTTAATAATTACATGGAATTTTCTTTTAAATTTAAGTAACAATATAAGTTTGGTAAATCTAGGTACCGATAAATCTCATGAAAAATTGGAATTTAAAGCATGATTGTTCATAACTACCTGCTTGCATAAATTCGGGCTATGGTCGTTTACAAACGAATTATTCGTTAAATTAAGATTTTCGATTGGAATAGAATTCGACGGCGTTACTGCAAAGTGTGATGTTTGCTCTAAATCAAATATATTTTCTTTTTCCACAGGTTCATCCCGAATGAAAGCGCACTCGGGGGTTCGAGACCTGCTTCTGTCATCCGATGTAATTTTGGAAGGGCTCACAGAAGAACTTCTTAGTGGGCTGCTGCATGAACTTCCTGAACATCGATGTGGATCTGGCGATAAACTTCTGGAACTTTCGGTACTGGCAGATCTATGAAAGTATTATAATATGAATCATTAATCTTTTGGTTACAATAAAATCTTCAGTAAAATCGACCATAAAGAACTATTTCGACTTCAAATCAAATTACCATCTGAGGTAGTTTTCAGATTACTATTGAAAACTGTAAATTAGTACTTGGGCATACCTTTGAAAAGTCCAAAATTTTCTTGATGAATCTTCCTTACAATGACGAGCGATTTCAATGACTAGAATTGATTAAAGCCTCAAGCCTTTTTGATATGCCTATTAGAACCTGTATGAACCGTAATTTTATTAGTAAACCGTTACCATCTCCTGGGAAATTAGATAATTGAGCTCTAAGTTATTAATTTTATAATCTATGAAAATATTAGATAGTCGAAAATGAACTTTCTCTTTGAAAATGTTCATATTAAATTCTACAAATATTGCGTTCAGCGTTAACAAACTTTTTTTCTGAGCCTTTAATGTACATCGTTTATAAGCAATATCAATTAAGTAAATCAGTTTTAAAATATCCGATAATATTAGATAAGCTACATATAACGTTAAAAAGTTAAAATTAAATCTTAATGCATTTAATGTTAATAAATTTACTAATGATCTATTTTGTGAAATTTAAGACAGATTAATTGATCAGTTTTTGTTATTAGATCAAACGACTTTGAAATTATTATTTTTATAAAACCAATAAATTATCGTTTGGAAGCATGTAATCAATAAAAGCGATTTTGTGAAATACGTTGCATTATCTATCTGAAATCGTTTTAATAAATCTAATATAATGTATTAAATAGTCATGCCACATTAATATGCAAAGCAAATTAATTTTTTCAGGTTGAACCGCTACTTACGTGTCAGTGTAATATTGTCTCCGGTTTTACAACAGTCAGTTTCGTATTATTTAAAATTTTTTAATATCTTACCTTGTTTATATTATAATTAAAGAAAATAATCTCTCCAGTCATCATTAGATTTAGGAAAGGTGGATAAGCAAAGGATCGGAGAAGATCATGCGAGAAGAGTGAAAAGTTCCGAACAAGATATTGTCAAAGGCCGTTTGTCTAACCAGTAATTCACAGGGTTACACGTTGATATCAGAAAACAGTAGGTCAAGAATTTGCACTCCCGCAACAAGAAGAGGTGACCAAAGTTGAGAAAAAAATGATTTTTCAAAGGAAATACCTGCTCCTTTGCAGCACATTGAGCTTTTGCGAGATGATGCCTTGCCGTGATGTAGGCCTCGTGTGAGATTGGGACAGTTCCGAATCCGAACTCGTTAGAGATCTGCCTCCTGCAGGAAGTGCACCATGAGCAAAGTCCTTTCTGTAGTTGTCCGATGACGAAGATCGTGGTGTGCCCATGCCACGGGTTTCACCGTCATAATTTTGACTTTGAGCTGCAAGTGTTGCATTCCACTTAGTGAACATGGTAATTCATTGAAATATTATTAAGGATCAAGTTTTCTTTGACTACTGTTTTAAAACTTATCAGTTTTTTGTGATAATAAAAGAAATCAGTTTAAATAAAAACTTACTCAAATGCGCTGACACATATACTGCCGTGCTTTTTGGCATATCATAAACTGCCCTTGGGTGTTCTACAATTGATCTTCTATTGGATTCGGTTGCGGGCTCTTGGATATCATGATACCTAAAATGGGCCAGAAATTTAAAAATGTAAGAACCTATTTTTTCTTAAAAATTACTCACCAGCTCAAATATTTTACCTGCCAATTCTATAATCTCTATAATCCCTCATTGGTTCTCTATATTCAGAAAGAATTTGAGTTCCCGGTGTATATTTGTTATAATTTTCTCCCAAACCCGATGATTTGCGACCGGTTGATGATTTTTTTGAGCTGTGGTTCTCAATATGACCGGAAGTGCTTGGCAAAGAATTTGGTGCACCATCGGCTTCTGTCCTGTTGCTGCTCCAGTCAGTCGGCGGCAAAGAAGAGTAATTTTTTTCTTCCAAAGTAAACAGTCTCAATTGATGTCTGATATTTGCCTTTTCTCGCGCTCTCTTTCTTTGAAACTCTTCTTCAACTTTTTTCATAGCCTCTAATTCGCTTAGCCTCTGATTTTCTGCAACGAGAAAAATATGATTGTGGTACCCCGGTGCACGTAAATTGATTTAATTTAACCGGATAAAACTGAAACCCATCTTGCTATATGCTTAAGCAAATTAGTTTTTCTGTAATAAAATGTGATCTAAGGGGAAAGATAGCTTTGGTGTTTTGCGGCATGTACGGTACCTGATAGTAGACATACGAGAAGCTTCGAATGTAATAAGAGGTAATCAGTTAAGGAAACCACCAATAACGGGGGGCATAAACGTAAAAAAGCACAGAAGTAAAAACGACATTGTAAATACGAGGTAGTTTAATTTAAAACAAACCTTTCAGCTCTGCTTCCCTCGAAAGTCGTTCTGCAAGGCGTTTATTTTCGATGAGTCTCACTGTACTTTGAAATGTAAATTTCTTTTTCTTCTGTGAATGGCTACCTCCCGAGTGATACCTGTCTTCGGTGTTTTGACTTACGACCGGAGAAGGCGTTCTTCTAATCTGCCTTATCTCTGACGATGAGATGTTCTCGCATGATTTGGATAATAATGCGCTGCTCCTCATACCGTTTAGTTTTTTGTCTGCATCTGGAGACAGTCGAGAGTGATATTCCGGTAAATACATCATGCGGCCCCCATTGGCCAAGTATGAATATGATGGGAATTTTAGAGACAGTTCCTTCTGAGTTGAATCATCATCCTGAAAAATTATCGATTATTAAAAAAAAAAAATTATAATCAAGATGAATGAAAAATACTTTTATATGGACATAATTTTTTTTTTAATGATGATCCGAACATTTTACACGTAAGAATAATTTAACAACCTGATCTGGCGAGGATGGGTTGCTAATGCTCCTAATTGCTGTCGTGTGACCGCTGTTATTCAATGAGCTGGGCACACTCCGACTGAGAACCCAGTTGCTATCTTGATTTAATGTGTTTTCATCGATAACACCATTTTTTTTCGTCGCTACGAGAGCAGCTTTCAGCTTCTTCAAACTATTAAATTTGGAAACCGGATCTGAACCACTAATTCGTACCTGGGTAGAAAGGGAGAAAAATTAAAACTAGTTTTCAAAACGAATGAATCTTAATAAGACATTAGTCTTCACCTTTGGGTCTTCACTTTCTAGATAATGTCCCAGACTTTCATCTCTGGGCAGGGATAAGGAGAAGGCCTTTTCCCTTGTGGAAAAGAGCTGGCCACGAGGGCTAAATTTGGCACCTGGAATATTGGAAGTTGCGTTCTTGGATGAGCTGAGCGGCGATTCAAGATCATCGGAACTAGATTCCTCTTCTAGATCCTGTTGTGGCGTCCACGCCATTAATAAACTCTAAAATCACAAAGTCAAATTGTTTGAATTATAAAAATTTAAATGTTTAACGTAATCATCTATGGTTCAATAAAAAATCTATAAATCTTTAAATATGTGCATTTGATTATTACATATATGCATATTTATATATCTATAAACAATCATATTATAGTAAATATCTGTAAATAATGATATTTTATATACATATACTGCAAGACCTTGCATTAAAAAGAAATATCAAAAAATTTATAACTTGAACCATGAGAACGGTTGTTGATCTTGGATTTAAAGGTTCGTGCTATTTTTGAAGATGTCAATATTCACGAAATATGTACCTCTTTTTATTTTTTTGTCACAAAATCTTTCGATTCCAGCATTAAATTCGGACGAACTTCTTCATTAAAATAAAGAAGAATTTTTAATTTCAAGAAAGGGAGTCACGGCTCAGTGAATTTTCAATCAAATCTTAAAATTCACAAAACCTGAAACGTTTATTTAGAGCACTGCTCGTGTTTTAATGTTAAGACTGATTTTTCGTGCAGTTAGATCAGAGAAAAAAAATAAATTATCAAATCTACCTTTGAATTTTGCGTGGCGAGAGTCTTTGCTGATGTGACGGCAAGTTCAGAGAAGCTTTCGTGGCACCCGCCGGGACTTGCGTCCCCGGATATGCCCGAATCTCCAGACTTGTCGTGGCTGTTTCTCAGTGCCTGCTGGGAAAGCGGCGCATTAATCCTTTCTTCGAGCAAAACTGGGCAGTCGTCGCTGCAGGCCGGCGAAGATGGGACCGGATGAACGGTTTCTATCGATGAAAGGAGGCGCCACGCGGCCGTTGGAGAAAATCGTGGAATTTCCAGTTGCTTCTTCGGCAGAGTTGGCCTTAGCTGTAGGGCTATGCCACCGTCGACCTGCACGCATAAAATCTGAGATTAAAATGGCAGCTTCAGAGAAGGGGAAAGCAATAAGTGCTGACTTCTTCCAGCGGACTTACATCTTCATCAGGATCGCTGACGAAGCTGCTTGAGCAAGAGGTAGTATTGCCATTTGGTAAGGTAACTGGAGTCTTGTGATAAGTCACGGCAAATTTTTCCAGCGATTCTTCCCATTCTTGATCCATGGCCGATTTAAACATGTTCATTAGGTTTTTATTTTTCTCCACGGACGTTATTCGATGTTCGGCGTTAGTCCTGTTCACATTATTCGCATTCGCGTAATTATTTATAACTTTGATATCGTTATTGTTTTCTTCCATTCCAAAGTAGAACTTCTTTGACGGGACATCCCTTTCAGTTTTTGCTAACTTTTTCGAATCCGAGCTAATTATTTTCTGCATCCTAGGCCGGCTGGAGCTTTCTTGCCAGGCTTTTGTCTTGTTCACGTCGTACATTGACTTTGGTTTGTTTGACTGATACTTTTCATTCTTCTTTGAACCGTCCGCATTTCGCGGGTGCTCATTGCTTGCCTTCATCTTTTCTGTTTGATTTTTAGATTGAGCATTTGAATTACTTTGATTTTCGTGATGACTGAAAATCTGCACGGAACAAGGCCTTAAACGTTGTGCTGCTTCTTTCAATTCCGCCTAATTAAACATAATTAGTTATTAAATACATTTATGTTTGCCGCACGTGATATTCGTTATTTGAAGGGAATGCTCACGCCGCTTCGATCATAGACAAATCTCTGGTACATGGGGCATACGACGATGACGCCTTTCCCAACGTTGCTGCATTAGATTGCAATATCTTGTAAGAAATACCTTATACCGTTAAATTAAATCTTCGCAATCAAGGGGAGTGATTGATTGAAAAATATAAAAAAAAATTCTCACAATTAAGAGTCAACATGTGTGCAATCTAAAACATCATGCATGCAAAAAAGATAGTGCAAACTTTTATTTATTTTAATATTCTAACATCTTCATGTTAATTATATGAAATTCACGTGAAAACATTTAACTTAAATATACATGTGTCTGTTTTGTGTTTGCATCACTGTCTATTATATTAATATCGGTAATTTTTGTTCATCGGTTGTAATTTAATCAGGAACATTCGTAAAAAAGCTAAGTAAAATAATGGTTGAAAAGTTCATGTTACCTGAAATTCAGGACTGGCCAGATTCCTTTTGAAAGATATCACTTCATGAGAGGAAGATCGCTTAAGGGGCTTAGATTCCACTTTCTCGTTCTTTTCTTTCTTTTCACTTAAATCCTTCGATCTGGCATCCTCCCTTTTCAATTTTGGCACAATTAGAGCATCTCTTGACTTAGATTCTTCCAAATCAATGTTCTCTTGTCTCTTATGACTCATAAGGTTCCTCTTGTTGCTCTCTGCTCGGGTCTTGAAAAGCCTTGCCTTTCGTCCCGAGGCAGTGCATTCTCCCGTCTGGGGGTCCCATCCGTTCAGATCGGGAGACGAACTGTCCAAACCGCTCTGTCGGAAAGGTAATTTGCATGACGTGAGGTGAAATAAATAAGTTAAAAAGGTTAATAGAAAAAATTGTGCACATGTTTTTTTTTGTGTAATTTTTAAACTTTTCGAGCAGTTAAAGATAATAATAAATTGAGTTTTGAATATTTCAAAACTTAAGATTGTCTGATTCGAATTGGTAACGATCATAAAAAAAAAAGAAACCGGGCTAATATACACCTACCTAGGTGGCTTATTTCCAAATATTTACTCATTGTATAAATTATTACTTTCTCCGAAAGTACTTTACTTATCGGAAAGTTATCTTAGGAAAACTTAAGATGTTATAAAATTAAACACGGGTCTGTATTATTTTCGTAGGATGATTTCATTTTTACAAGCATCGCAGATTGCAAGACGAAGACGCACAGCAAATACTCACTCCATTTAAAGGAGCCGGTGGTGCTTTGTATTTTTTCTTGGATCTGGATATTCTTTGCTTGATAGCATTATCGCTAAACTGCTCCCGTGACTCTTTCGGAAATCTCAAATCGGGTTCGCTCCCAAACCTTGTTTTCTCTAAAATTATGTCTTCTGGCTTAGGAGGGCGATGAGCCGAACTACTCCGAGGTCTGTATATTCTTTCCTCCGTGACACTTGTCTAAAAAGAGGAAAATCAACATTTGAATTGTTAACGAAAAATACATTCTCGCGTCGCCGAACAGAGCAAAATTTCGGCTTATTTCGAATCATGGATCCCACCACACCTTTTGGCATTTTGTATATTTACCTGCTTTCGGCCGCTAATTGTTCCTCCGTTTTGGAGGATGGCACCATTATCTGTGGTTCTCAATCGCAAAGGTGGAATTCTTTCCGGAAGGACCTTTACCTGGGGAGCCAAGTGTCTCGGCCGGGGGTACGACTGAATCCACTGTGGTGAGATCACTTGATGATTTAGAGAATTCGAATTTCCCATGATTCAGGTTTAATTCGGTGCCAATTGGGACCGCCATCGGTTCATTCCTGAAGAATAAATAATTTTAAGTCACATCACGTAAAATAAAAACCTTTTTACAGTTTAAAGGCAATCCCATTCGATTAAATTTTCAATTTGCCTCCTTTCAAAATTGAAAACACTCTGCTTTTCATGTCGTACATGTTGAGCGACGGAGAAAAACTTGAATAAGTTTCAGTTTCAGTTTTGCAGTTTCAGAGAAAATTTGGCAGTTCTTGACTCATTTACTTTCTAAATGGAGCCAGAAGAAAGAAAATTTAAATTTTAAATCATTCGTGTAATGCTGCTTCTTCTGATGCAGAAATCTTCTTTTAAAAAGAACCGTTCAATAAGATGCATGCTTAAGCAAACGCGTAGGAGAAATAAGCAAGCCGACAGTTCCTTCGGGCAAATCGAAATATATTAATTATTCTGGAACAAATCCCAAAATCACTTTTGATTTTAACTAATCCGACAATGGCATTAGATCATGCCTCGTTCGACCGAAGTTCTTGTACTTCACCGATAATGGATGTACCTGCAAACGTTAATCACAAAATCGTGCAATCCATTCGCACAATAACCGTTCCGCATGCGACTGCGTTTTCGGTGTAAACAATGAACTTCTTTCAAAATTCGGCACCGATATGTCAAAACTGCACTTGAAGCACCGGGTCAAACTGAAAATTGTGAAAAATAACTTCGAAAAAGCGCAATGTGAACGGACAGGAACCGAAATTGCGTTTACTACTTTCAATGGAACCGGTCGGGAAACCATCTCAGGCAGAAGTAAACGCGACTACAATCAATGCGCAACTTCAAACGCATTGGAGAAAGTTCACACATAAAACTTGCATAACTGGAGGTGAGGCAGCCAGTTATGCGGCAGGTGAATCATCGGCAAGATAACTTATCCCGATGCAATCTCAATTTCTCCGTCGTCCACGGACGGCAACCTGCGGGAAAAAATGTTCCCGTACTCGAATGTTTCAGCATTGGCTTACGTCACTGTCAGCCGAAGCATGACCGAAACTGTGGTTCCGAAATCGTTTGCCTCGCTTCATTGTCCCGAAGGCGGGGAGAGAGGGGGAAGACAAGAAAACAACTCGCTTCCTGCAAAATCGACGGGAAGCTCGCGAAGAGGTAAAAGGACGGAGAAACCTTTCGGTGGCGGTCTCGACGGTCGGGCGATTCGAAACCTGAGGGACCGAAAAGAGGAGGCCGGTGCCACGGAGAAACCTGAAGGACCCACGTGAACGGCGACGCTCCGGGGTTGGATCTCGGGGTGCAAAGCGGTGGGCTGCGGGGCGAGGCCGCTCGGGTTAACGGTACGGTCCTCGACGTTTCATTCGTTTTACGCGAATTGATCCGCTGACGAAGTTCCGTTCGACGTTTTGTCTAATGCCACGCAACAACAATTTTCTCTCGGGGTTTCCTAGTTTCCTCTGACCTCTTAACTGTTTACTAACCCATTACTGATGCAACAATCGAATTCACGAACTCGCCTGCACCTTTTTCAACACCGGTCATGCTGAGGTAGCAGGGAACCTTCACGTTTGCGAGTTGATCCTTATCTTTTGTCAGAATTGAACCAGTGCTGACGGCGTTGGATCACTGAAGAACCAATAATCTAAAAGAGACTGAAATTCATTTTTATGAATTGTCTCAAGTCTATTGCCGCCTCGTTATGCCCGCTATTAAAATAAATTAAGATGCCGAAGATATTGGTTTGCCTCTATTCGGTTAGTACAAGCATACAAATCGAATATTTAAAACGCTAAAGATCTGCGATTGAGATATTTTTTCATTTTTATTAATTATACATCTATTAACCATATTAACATAAAAAGTATATGTCAAAACAAAGTCATTCAGAAAAACCGTACTTAATTTTATAACATTATAAAAACGTTGTAAACAGTCGTCATACTTCTTAATTTATATTGCATATCGGTTAATATCTTATATCGGGAATTCTTATTAAAACTGGTTTATTTATGTTTAACATAAGAAACTTTTTTTTATCCGTTTTAAATAATTATAATAATAATGTATTTAAAAAGATCGTATTTGATATAACTTTTAATTACAGTTTATTTGACATTAATTTAAATAAAAAACATTTATTTTAAATATACTGATTTAGAGATTTCTTCTTTTTATAATCCACATTATGTGGTATATTTAATGACTTAATTTACTTCATGTGTTTGAATAAAGACGCTACAATCTTTGATAGTTGAATTTGCGATTCTTATTTGTATGAACTGGGTTATTACAATTTCTTTTTTTTTGCCTGCGTATTCTTTTATTGTTTCTTCAGATCTATTATTGGAAATGTTAAAATTTGGTGCAATCCTAATTAATACTTTTCTAAATCAAACAGAATCTAAATTTCGGTTCGAACGCGATTATCAAAACTGCAATTTACATTTTTTAAATGGGCATTAAAATTAAGAAAGGACTAAACCGGTTTCAAGCATCAAATGTGCAAAATTGAGTATCGCAAGTTTGATACCAAATTTGGCCGTTTTATTCAACATGTAGCTTTTCTTCCGCGATGAATTTTACGTGTGCACATACATCAGGTATTTCTGCGTGAAGCAATGGTCTTTCGCTAAATTACCAGCATATTTCATTCATTTTCTGCATCGTTCCATGCCTTCCTTTCTTCGGAAACAAATCGAAAAATATCAACATATATTTCCAGACCGTATGATTATAAAACAACAATATCATCATGGAGGAAAAAACGTAAAATAAGATGCATTTAAAATACACTTTTTAGTGTCTTTAGACCCATAAAAAAGTCTTTAGACCATGACATTTTCGCATCATTATTATTTTCATTAAATTTCAAACAGTAGAGAACCCATATTGCGTTCATCATGGTCAATATTATACTAAATTAAGAATATAACATTTGCAAAATATATTAAATTCTCCTCACATTTATTTAATACGACAATTATGGCAAACAACTTCCTAGATATTTTTACGTGTATGAAATCGGATAAATGAATATTTTTGATGTAATTATATAAAATTATAATATCAAGAAGAGAAAGCTTATTTTGCTGACATCCAAATTTTGATCTACATTATAGGCAAAATTTTTGATGGTTAGCATATAGTTCTGCTTGAATTATTTAACCCGATTATATGTATCGAGCAATCCGAAGGAAATTCAGTTTTTCATAGTTTAAGTTACACGAAGTTGCAGAATCAGAAGGAACACGTGGAAATGTTATTTATCTTTCTCGCCAGCAAATATCCTTTTCAGAAACGAGGAAGTCATAGTCATTCCAATGATGCCGGTTCCAAATGTCTCCCGCAATTTTAATTCGCATATTTGCGATTATGCTTTCAATTGTGAGAACTTTCTTCACATCAGGAAAGTTATTCAATCATCAAATTTCTCTCTGTCCGAATCCTTCTTCACATGATGTTCAGGAGTGCAGAAAAACCGACGAATAAGCGAATTCCTTTATTCCTTTTTCGGTTTCTTCCAACTGTCAGCTTTAATTTATGCTCGAAACATGTGTAAGCGAAAGTTAAAAACTGACTAAGAGCCAACACTTTAACCCTAAACTTGACTTTCTTAACACTAAAAGAGACTTGGAAAACGGGTACAATTTTGAGTGGTACCCATTTCGCATGCAACTGGACCCGGCAATAACTTTTCTCGACCATAAAGTTAATCTGAGATCGAAAGCAGTTTTGGCCTCCGGATCGACTTGCACTTCGGATGGAATTTTAAAAGAAAAATTACGGCCGATAATTCACCTTTCTCCGGAGGCCTCCAGTGCAGGCCTCCTAAACGAGCTCGACACTTTCCTTTTTCGTAATGAACTCGTGTCCGGAAGCTCCATTAGGAGTCTTGCCTTTGAAAACGACATCGATATCGCGGAAATCGTAAGCGAATATGCAAGCCGGAAATGTTGAACGCTTCATTTTGAGCTAGCTTTAACATTTTTTTTCAAGTTTTCAGCATGAGCCAGCGGCAAGGAGAAGTGGCTTTCGAAGCTCAGCGCCCAAAAGGCGCCAAAGCTCGGATAAAAACGTAAATTTCTTTTGGGCCTCCGCGGAGGGTGAAGAGCCTCCGTCTCTGCCTCATTTGCGAAGAGGAAGGATCGCAAGGGGATGGCTCCGCGGAAGGTCTCGAGATTTTCAGAGACAATTAAAACTTACTTCCTGCAGCAAATGCATTACTTGCAAATCCGACAATGTGCATGGGTGAGGAAACTTTCTTCTACCTCGGACTCACTGCCGTAATCGTGAAAAGTCACATCATGTGAATCAATTAATGCAGAGATTACTTCCTAAAATAATAGTTATGTTTTCGGTAGCCTTACCCCGGTCATCAAACATTATTAAAATCAATTACATTCAAAAGTATGACACTTAAGAAAATATTAATTATCTGCGCACCCAACTTTCCTATAGTTATGCAACCATAAGGATTTCGTGCCTATTCACTTAGGTTAATGCTAAGTGCGGTACTTCCGCGGTCATCATTTTAACTTTTTTCCGCCTAGTTTGCAAGGGATGAACCCACCTTTTAATAAATATATTTTAGTTTAAAGGACTAAATAATTATGTTTAGTTAGGGGACTGATTGAGCAAGGATGACGTTCGGCATGACTACATGAGAGCATCACGAAAATATTTTCCGAATCACGCGAAAGGAGTTTTTTTGACGTATATATATGTAATATAAATATTAATATAATATGAAATAAGTATTTTATTATTTTTTTCAGCCATGACTGGGGAAATATCTAAGTAGTAATATAGTCTTTAATTAACAATATTTACAGTCCTCAAATTCATTAAGACAAGGAAGATTTAATTATTCGCTTAACTGAGATGCAAGACGAAGATGTAATTAAAAAAATATTATGGTAAAATATGCTTTTACATATTATATATACAAGATTCTTAGAAAGAAACGAAGAAGTGATTTTTATAAACAATTAACTGTATCTTATTAAATATTTTCCGGTAAATATTTTTGTGAAAACTTATTTAAAAGTTGAAAATTATCGCTTTTATTAATATCATATAATGGTATACACCATTAAAGAAATTACGGAATTTATCTACTTTCAAATTTATCAATATTATTTAACGTAAATTTAAATTTTAATTTTTCCGGTTTTAAACTGGCATTTCATATGTAATACCATTCTCGATCACATATATAACCGTGTGATAACTTCATTTTCTGCTTTTTTCACATTGAACATTTCATCGGGAAGGTCTCGGACAATTAACCGATATTTAGAGACTAATTCTTTTATTTTAATTTTTCCGCAGAAGTTTTCGCCTCCGATTTTCCGAAATCCGAGCTGTGAGAACATTCATCAAGTCGATTTTTCTGATGGTTGAATTATAAGTTATGATAATTGAAAATTCAGAAATCCGTTTTAAAATGCTATGAAACTTGGATAATCTATGACGCCATGGGTAGCACTACGGTTGACTAGTTGAAACATCTGTTAAGCGTCTTCTTTTCTGGTTTTGCTTCAATGGTTTACATTGAACAGGTGGCGATGATAAAGACAAAAAGACTCAAGTAGATTCCTCTTTCAATATTTAGTTGGTTACGAAGAAAAAATTGTCTACAAAATATAATTTAATCAGTAATTTATATGTACGGCACATATTTAACACTCAATTGTTTCGTTAATAATCCTTGAACATAAGGAAATAAAAATATTTTTAATTGTTGAAATAATTTAGAATTACTTAGGGATTTAACGTGACTAACTCTCGAAACACATTTGTACACCCACTGAAAAAGATTTTGTGGTAAAGGTAAATTTGACTTAGAAAACGGCAATAAGTAATTGGATTTTGTACGAAATGAAAAATTTTTATAATGATAACCGCAAAATATGCCTCTATATTAGTGTATTAATCGCGTAAACAGGATTGGAAATGCTATAAACAGTAAAAAAATACTCATGTGTTCATGGTCAATTGAAGATTTTTTTTTACAGAAATCTAACTTTTTTAGGAAATAGGGCAGAAACTTTCGCTATGGTTTCACTGTATGAATAAAATGCAATTTATAAAGTTATCCGTAAGCATATGAAAAAGTAACTCAACTTTTATACTCAAACGTATAACCTTCTCGTTTTATTACATACCATAATAGAAGAATATTTATACGAATATCGCATAAGTATCCAGTTGCTAATTTCACGATTAAATAAATTTGGAAAGTGCGTCTTCGATTCCAGTGTTAATCATACGTGTAAATTTTTCATGTGATTACATAAGAAGAATAAATCAATAACGGTCCCCACAAACAAATTAATAACAATCAAATTAAACAAATTTGCTGATATCTCATTCGAACATGTATCGGACTGGCGCGACTTACAAACATTATTAGCACATTACATTAATAAATTATATTCTGTCTGCTGGTTATTAGTGGTACAAGAACTTATTTGATAAATCAATATATTCTATCAATCTCAGGATTTTTTTTCTCGCTCTGACCCACTAGCATCGATCTGCGTTTTGGTGTGTCGCACTTATTTTTCCCCCAAGTTTTATGTGAAAGGCTAAAAGTTGAAATGATGCATTTGTCATCAAAGAGGAAATGAACAGAATAATCTATGAAAGTTGCGACATTTCCACCACTTACAATATTTTCTGCATTTCTATTTCCTCGCGAGTGTTGTAAAAACTAGCAAGGTAAATGATGTTGGGGAATTAAAGCTAGAAAGATCAGCACCTGAGAAAACCTTTTTAAATTAAATCTCTCTAATGTATCAAAAAAAAAGCAAAAAACTCAACATTTTCCTTTATTAAATTTTGTTATTTTCAAGTTCCGCGGATTACAGACATTAAAAAACCATCAATCAAAAACAATACATCAAACAAGACATTCCGGACAACCAAATAAAATTTTTTATAATTACAGATCAGGCATTATTAAAATTGTTACAGTCAATAAAAAGCAAAGGAATTTCTATTTGTTTTATCAAATGAGCCTTGGCCTGTTGACACAGGTGAACTCTTAGTTTCTTTTACTATTGTTTTATATATATATATATATAGACAAAAACACACTCTGCATTTGTATGTACAATCACGAATTACGATGTAATAGTACCCTATTTTCGAGTTATGATTGGTCGATATAAAAATTTACTGGACAAAAAAATCGGGAGAACCTTCGATGATTGCATTTTCTTTCACTTTTAAATTTTTTTTTAATATTTTCCTGACCAAATAAATGTGGTTTCAAGTTCAGACCGGGTAATCCCCTTATACGGAGGAATTATTGCAGGACATAAAAATATGTACGAAAAGTAAGAGAAACAGTTTTTTTAAGAGGATTGAAAGTGTTCAATTCAAATTTATGGTTATAAAAGGTTAGTCTGACCTATTCTTCCTTTATTTAACATCAGGGATTCACCGTGGAATGCCATTATAAAAATTAATATCTAAAATTTAATTTTTAAAATTGGTTTACCTCACTTTGAATTTCGAATAGTTAAAGATAAGGCCAAGTAAAAATCTAGTGAATTTTTCAAAAATCGAATAAATCAATAATGAAAATATCTGACTTATTTATATTGAAAAAATTGTTGCGAATATAACATTTAATGTTAAATGTAGGAGCTCATTTCGGATGCCGAGGAAGGCAGCAAGTGACATTTACCATTAAAGTCTTATATTATTATAATCACATAAATAATAATTTCACTATATATTTCTCATTCTGATTTATTATGACAGCAATTGGTTACTTTACATCATTCCGAATTTGGTACCTCGCAGGTGGTAAACGAGTTTTTATGAGTTTTTGGTTTTGTCTCATGTGAATGACGCCAAATTCCGACTCGCTCATTACACAAAATGCATTCCTTTAATGCCGTAACATCACCAATCACAGTTTATGCAGGTTTGTTAAAGTCAGATATTTAAAGTTGTTTTTGAATGAGATAAATCCAGACTTATATTTAAAGCCGTGGAACTTTGTGTAAAGTGCATAAATTTCGACATTAAGTCAGTGCAGCTCATTTCGGAAACATGTTGGCAACGAGGAGAGCTTACTTTGACGGAGTTGTTTCGAAAATTCGGAAGGCAGCAGAGGAAATGAATTTGGCCCGATTATTAACGTCAAACTTTACATTAACAATTTAAAAGAAAAAATAATAATAACTTAAATTCATTTTCTCGCGTAGCTGTGAATGAGTAATGTTATACACAAGTTATTGCCGGTAATTTATGGCGGACGCTTAACTTCTAATTGGTCATTCAGAAAAAAGATACAATAAATTTATTAATCATACTTCAATTTAATTATTAAGAGCTGTACATTTGCTTGAATAAGCAAAGTCTATAAGCCAATTATTGTTAAGCACGAACCGATGCAAAGAAAATTATTCCAAGCAATATCACTTGGTATATCAATATAATGTAAAATAAGAAGAAAGATTAGATGTGTATTGTGCCATAAGGTTAGTCCAAGACATTCTCTCGACTACTAACTTCTAACGGATAGCCCGAACGCATTTGTATACTATTTAAGATTTTTCAGACAAAATAAAATATTTATTGCATACATTTTACATTATTCTTGACTTAAATGTAGTAGTTGATGCACATGTTACGTCAAAATTAACTGAAAATCGTAGCAGGACAGGAAATTTTACTCTTTCCTGAAAACATTGGAGAAGAGAAAGAAAAAAAAACTCCGAAAATCCGATCAATCAGTATGGAAAATCTCTTGAATAGCAATAAAAATTTCGTTTTTAATACAAAAGAATAAAACAAATTGGTTTGAAAGGCATCCTTAAAAACAAAATTAAGATCCCCTTCTAAATGTTTTTAATGTTGAGAAACAAACATAGGATTTTTAAACGGGGATTTCTTTAAGATTCAGTCATTGAAATCTTTATATCATAACTAATTGTGGCTTTTATAACGGTGCGTTGTGATTGTATTGTTCTAGTGGATTAAGTAACAGCCTGATTAGATTTTAGGTAAATTTCTCGGGGTATTCAATAAGTAGCGGGGACTATCTTTCCACACAGCGAACGAACTTACCATGGAAATCACATGGATTTAATTTATGGGAATTAGATTTATTTACATTCACCATCTGGCATCGTGACGTTGGTGAGAACATTTAGAGTTTGTCGAGTTTTTAATCTCTTAACAAATATACGAAATTTTTAAATGAATTGAGCACCGTTTGTAAATTAAATCAAGATCAAATGCCCGCAAAAAACAGTTATGGACTGACATCGAGCGTAACAGCTCCTATGATATTATCTGCTTTAGATTCGTCGTTCTGTTATTGTAAGGGCGATAAATATTTTCGTTGTTTTTACTTTCGAAGCAAACGGAAAAGGAAAACCGAAAAAAAAAAAAAATTTCTTTGTGTATAAAAACACAAAGTGCCTTTGAACGTCGAGCACCTCCGATAAAACCCACATGTTCAAATATTCATTGTTGACGGTGGAACTTTCACTAAACTGGCAATTTCTGATACTTTTGTACAATTAATGTTGGATGTACTTGCATTAGAGGTGGGAAAAATAGATGCTATTTAGATAATAGAAAGTCGACATAATTAACGATGCATCGCGCCGCCCGTTCCATACGTATTGTAGACGGTTCCTAAGAGTCCGATTTAAGGTATTTCATTCCGCCGCGTCTTCGCTGATGCGCAAATCCAGGACGACACGAGCAAAGCCAAACATTAATCGCAGTTGTCGCTGGAAATCGATTCGAAATATTATTAAATATCCGGCAGATTTCCCTTTTCTCACGAATTTCGAAATAAAAACTTTTTCAATCAAAATGCGGAATAAACGTATGAATGCGCACTTGGCTCCTCGGGTGTCAAGCCTCCAGAGAGAATGGCAAAACCTTTTTAGATAATGACATCGGAGTATCCGAATGAAAGAATAAAAAAAAACATGCCGAGATGGAACTTTGATTTTCTTTCTAAGATTCTACATTTGACAACGGGAAATTTACATCAGGTTTTAACGATGAAAGCCACTCCGCGATAGTTATAAAAATTCAAATTTTCACAAACAATATTGCAAATTCATGGCAAGCGACAATATATGCATACAGATAAATGTATATATATATATATATATAAATATAAAAATTTAACAGAAGAAAAAAATAAACTGAAATTAGCCCAAGATATTTCAATAACGGAACCTCAGCTATTCCATTGGATTCTCTGTTTCTAAAGCGCAATTTCCCGATTCCGTTATTTTAACTTATTTTCGCAATCCTAACTGAAAGTTTCAACTTTTCGATATAATCTTGAGTTCTTTGAGTTTGCATTTACTGTCAAAAATAATGTTGAAAAGGTAAATTCCTGGGACGCTTCAGTTTGTATTGAATAAACCATCAAATAATAAATCTTCTTCGAGATGTGCACCACAAAAATCCGTTCACCATCAACCTCGATTAATAAATCATTCACCTAGTGATTAGCAATGCAAAAATTTATTTATCATACTGTTTTCTTATGCACTTTTAAATTGTTCGTATTTGCCTCACTCTCAATCAACTTTACTTCTACCGTCATGAACAATGGTTTAAAATTGATGAAATTGAACGCTCTAGATTTAACCTCATTTTGAGTTTTGACTTTCTATTCGAGCAAAAATATTTTATAGCAAATGACACTTAATGTGTATGCGCGAGGCAAGGTCTGAAGTAAAATCATTTTGATTGCTTTGAGGCCCCGACAATAAGGTGCTAATATTAACAAAACCATCGAATTGTCAGTTCCACACACCTTTTTCGTTTTCCAGTTTATGGTAATGTCTATTACTTCAATCTTCGTACCCGATATCGGCGCAATTTTTTTAAAAAAAAATCGCCTAAGCCCTCAATTTCAATCCGGTTTTTGAGTTAGCAAATGTTGCAAACATGCAAATGCCATTGACACTGGAGACGAACGTTATTCGTTCGCAAGTTTCGCGATTCCGCGGCAATGACCGTATCAAAAGAAGATAGCTATATTTATGTAAAATGTGTCTCCAATGCTTAATTTCGAATTTGAGTCTGCCTCTTCTAATTCACAGGATGAACAAGTTTCGGAGACAAAATTGAGATTAATACAAATTATTGGTAGCGCTACAACTATTTCGCAATGCTTGAAAGTACAGGAAACATGTTACATGTAAAAATGTGGGGTTCAAAATGTCAAGCATAAAATAATACTAAATCTATGTCCAAGTGCTGCATTTTTTGGTGCACACGAAGTCAGATCTAATGCTCTGCGGTTCAAATTTCACGATTAAATGTTACCGTCCAAAGAGGTAATAAATCGCCAAGGTGGAAGTCGTAATGGTTATCCCCGGTCGAAAATATTTTCATAAATTGTTAACAGAAAACTCGACAATTATAGCCGGGTGTCGTGATTTGCTTAGGAGCATAATTTGAAATTATAATTCCTTAATTAGCGATATGACTCAACGCTAATACTGTTAGGTTACACTCTATTTATTTTCGCTGCATTAACGAGCCCGAGTTTATTATATGGGCGCAAAATAAGTCCACGTTATTTCTGCAAAAGAAGCCTTCTTCTTCGCCATTTTGGTTGTTTCAAAAGAGTGGAAAAATTTTTCTCATGGTGTTTCTCGTTACAAACCCAAGATTAGCCTACCACTAATTTCTAATTTGCCCATTTCATTTATGTAAAGCTAGGATAGATTTATCCCTGCAAACCCTGCCCTCGGTAATCGGGCAGTTCCGGAACCAGGATCCTAATCTAAAATTTTTCCTCCTTCTATTCCTCCCGTTCTTCACCACGTTGCTTTTTGCGTATCTTAGCGTTTTATTTGCAGTTAAAATGCTTTTATGTTCAAGTGTAAAATTTCTGCCCGAAAGGGTCAGGAACGTTACCTTATGTAAGTGGAAGAATAAGCGGTGTTAGAATTTATCATTTTTCCGGGTGAAAATATCAAAAAATCGAATAATCAGATCTAGAAAAAGTAAAAACTGAGATATGATCTATAAGAATGTTGTTAACAATCGAAGATTAACAGACTTAATGAAAAACTGACCTCCATCAAAGAAGAGTTGAAGTTAAATAATGTGGGAGGATAAAATTAATTCATTCCATGTTAAATCATTCATGAATGCGGGAGATGTGCGCCAACCATTCAAATGCTTCAAAGTGCGACCAAATTGCCATCATTCAAATTAATCAAATGAATCAGCAAAATCCGACATATTCCAGTCCAATCACATAAACCAGCTTAAATTTGATCCCGTTTAAGTCTCAACCGTTTTCTTAATAGGCATGTATTACGCTAGTGCAAACCCAATGCATTATGGTAAAACAAAGTAAAATAAGCTAAACTTGATTCTAATTATTCTTAAAGAAGTGAATTAATAAGAATAAAAATTTCGAAAAAAGTTCTTTTTTCTATTTTCAGTGTTGTACAAATTATCCGAAAACGAATCTCCCAAGTCTCTCTCGGTGAAGTCTCTAGAGTGAAAAATCTTTCATTGTTAAATGCGATTTTTGAAAACCTAAAAAAAAAATTGACTTTTTTATGTTTCCCTGTAAAATAGTACAGCAACACGAAATTGATTTTTTTCTTCAAACTTTCATCTAATCTTACATGCTTGGCAATTGGAAAATTTCTAAGGAAATATATATTTATAAATATTTTACTCGAAAAAATTGTAAAATTAATCCTAGATTTATGATTACTGTCAACGTGATGAATTTATGACGACTTTCATGGGAGTAATTACGCAAACACATTGATACATACTACTTCTTTTCGCCGTAAATTCTCTACTGGTAGTACTTTGTAGAGATTGTTAAAGCTAACGGTTTTAAGGGTGTACAAAATAAATATCCCAATCATCATAAATTCAACACCAAGCAGCTGTACATTTTTAGAATTCGATTTTAAATTCTGGGCGAAATCAGGACTTAAAAAGGGGCCTCAATCGGTGCACATTATGAAAGTTATGCTTTGCAGTGATTTGATTCACAACCAGAAAGATATAAACTTAATATTCCAAATAGTATTATTTATGTAAAAATTGCGGGAACTCACCTAACTCAGATCTTCATGTTCGTTCCAGATCTTCGTCCGACGTTTAATTTAGATGGTAAATCGGAGGAAAACCTGCAACGAAGATAGAAATATAAAAGATATTTGCCTTGCAATACAAAATATCGGCACTCGCAGGTCCGTAATTGAATGACAGAACCATTGGCATCTCGGGGTAGTCGGTGCACGAGAAAGTTTGAAATGTGTAGTGAAATGAACATCCACTGCTCGTGGCCTGTTGCTGTCCGGTAAAATGATAGACTCGACGATGCACATTAAGCATTTCAATTAAGACAATCTCAAAAAATTCATCTGAGAGAAATTTTGGCCTCTCTTCCGGAAAATCAGGCCGAATGGACTTAGGTGAGAGGAACGTGTCCATGACATTAAAAAGAATCAATCAGATTCTGAAAACAAAAATTTGAAAAGCCGTTTCTTCCGAAAGTGGAAAGGCGCTGAGGGGCAAATTTAAAAGCGCATTGCATATCACATAAATTATAAAACATTGTCAAAACATATTCGGATATCTTCTGTTAAGGAAAAAGAATATCTCTACGTATCATGCGTGTCACCGAAATGAGTGAGGCTAAGAATACTGGGCTTGAAACTAAATTTAAATGTTATGACTCGAAAAATTTTCCTTCTTTTTCCGCACCGGAAGTTTCCTATATAAGTTGCCTGCGACAATGGTCCGGAATTTTTATTTAAAAATTTTAAAAGGAATGGAATTTTTTGTAATTGCAAATAAAGCGATACTTAGTAGTTTGCTTATTATTGTTTATGCGGGGCAAAATGGACCCAAATATTCAAGTACATATTTCTGCAATCCGAAAATTCGCCATAAGTAAAGTATGCTTTATATTATGTATAGTCGCTTTGGTAAAAACTTATAATATTGTATAAAGGTAAGGTATAAACTAAAAAATTGCGTTTGTTGCGAGGAAGGCAAATTACTTCCACTACGTTAGATATTTAATGAACCGAGATATATAATGATCGTTGGGTATTGATTAAGGAAAATGACACTGTGAATAAGAATATCGAAAATTCGCCTTCACAATAATTCTTTGACCTCTCATCAATTTCTTATACATATTTGGTTATTTCAAAAGAAGATTCGGGTCAGGTTTATTTTTTCTCAGGAAGAACATTATTAAAATTGACATCGCTATTTAAGGTGGTTGGGTTTCGCATTACTGTTGGAGGCGGAAAAATGCAAAAGGTAGACACCAAAGGAGCACTACGGAAGATACGTATTTTTGAATTGCTGAGCCACGACTATGATCTAAGCGAAATTGATAAATAACCCGCATTCATGACGAGTATCATCAGATGATGGGTACCGCAACGCTTTCGCAACACTGGAACATTTTCCCTTTACGTTTGAGCCGATGCGTCATGTTCGGACGAATGAGGAGAGCTGCAATTTATGCTGAGTACCAATAACTCGGTCTTTTTGTCTAAACGAAGGAATGCGGATTAAACCAACACCAAAATGAGTTTGTCCGAAATTGACGGACATTCCAGGTACATGCCGGGGGATGGTCTGTGGCAACCATCTCTGCCTTTGTACGGAGCAAGTGGATTTAGGACCGCTCAAAAGTTTCCTCATCGCTAGACGAAGTCGCGATAGAAGGCGGATGGACGGAGGTTTTTCCACCAAGAAGTGACGCTCTCAACTGGAATTTCTCAAAAGAAAATTTACCATAAAAACCGTATGCTGCATTCCGTCATTTAGAAATGTCTCGTTTCGTGTTGGGCGAATATCCGAATGTGTTTGAAACGCGGAAAATTTAAACGGCGCTTTTTGAGATACATTTTCGGTAGCTGACATAATAACCGGAGACTAACGTACCGTAACTTAAAATGTGCAGGATAAAATAAATAAACGACCGAAAACATGACATTTTTTTTTCTTTTTAATCCGACAAGAAATACGCTTTTTCCATTTGAAATCGTGCGTTGTAATTTGCCTGTATTCAGTTTCAGTCGCAATGACAGTTCAGAAAAGAAAGCTTTCGACTAAGCTGCTTTTTGTTGGTTCAACGTGTAACAACAGCCAAGATGTGGGAAATGAAAATAAGGGCCCGATTTCTAATCGTACGTATCAATAAAACCTTAGGTTCTTGTATACAAGCCCCATTCTGCCAATCAACATCTGTATATTTTGCAGAAAAAAATATTTTAGAAGGTATGAGTTTGATTTGTTTGAGGCGATCCAATTTGAGTTCATTGCAACGAGATTTCACTCCGATTCTTTACGTGTGATGCAAAGAAAAAATCTTCATATAAAGCGGCATTGTTTGCAAATAAGAAGTATACCGAGGTGGCATTCCCATTCATCAGGCACGATATTGGCGTTGGTTGAATTTTAAGTCGATGTCGAAGAAGCTAAATTTGATATGCAAAAGAAACATCGAACTTCATACTGTTCCTTGTGTGCCGGAATTACATGTCGCATCATTAAAATATATTAAATATTAATCGATGCCAGAATCTACGTTCTTATTCTGACCAATCTGATTCTGTAACAAGCATGAATATCTTTAAAACTTTTCAAATCTTATCTCTATTTTTCCTAATGCTAAATAACTTCTAAAAGACTAATAATTATGCTTTAGATAATTACCCAAAATGTAAATTGGAATTATATTGTTTGGTTATATTGTTTCAATATTTTAATTTAAGTTAGTATGTTAGGTCTCTCCTCTGTATAAAAACTCATAAATTTTATTTATAACTTACTTATTCCATGACTTTATAATGCAAAACAAACAATATATTATACAATTTATTTGATCTGTATTTCACCAACGAATTTTCTCTACTTTATTGCTATACTAAATTACCTAGAATAGAAGAAAAGTAATATCCGATCAAAACTTTTTTGATGATCCGCATATCTATATATATATCACTGATATACAGAAATATGAAAATGTTTTAAATACTTAGATTTTTACTGTAATTAATTATAATTAATCATGAAGAAAGATAAAAACTTTATGCAATTCTTTAACGAAGTGATAAATTACAGTTATGAAGCATAAATTAAAAGTACATAGAGTTATTCTTGTAATTAAAACACATATCCCAAGAGTATGTTATTCAAAAACAAAAATGTTTTTACAATTAATCATAAAATTCTTATTTTTCTTGTTTGTATCTCTCGAAATGGAATTGCAGAAAATATAAATGTCATTTCTTAATTTGGTACCATATAGATTTATTATGGTGTGAAATGGTCAGTTACGGGCAATTGATTTAATTCAACCGGTTCTCTCATGCAAGAGGCAGCAAATACGACAGACATTAAGACTAAAAAACAAGAATCATTATATTTTCTTAAAAATGTGGCGAGCATTTACTTCAAACTGGACCAATAATGATGAATGAAGACCATTTACAGGTTACACATAGAAAATATGCCTGCGAATTAATACCACGAATTTTCGGGTATAATTACATAATATTATCCTGGTACCTGGTCATTACGAGATGGCGTTTAAGTAAGAATATTGCTGGGGAAGGTGCACAGATAATGAGAGGAGAAAAAAATTAAAAATTACAATTTTTCTTTCTAGATAATCATTTCTCGAGCAAGAAAACGGAATTTATTAACTGCCGCAGTGAGTTAGAACTGTGAAATGAGGAAAAAAAAACTGAGTTAAAGATTTAGAATTTTCAAGAAACAGAAGAGGTTATACAAAATTTTTGAATCCAATTTAAAATCAGTCTCCGATTTTCAGTATTTAAAGGAGATACATACAAAACTGAGCAACATTAAAAATGGAGTTTTGAATCCTGAATAAAAAGTACAGTGGTTTTCGATATGAGAAAAGCACTTTGAAAATGATGAGGACGAAAAATAAAAATGTTTCCATAACATATTCACTTAATGATAATGAGAACGTCCAACAGTGGCGGGGCCTTAAAAAGTATTGGTTAACAATGTACATCATGACTGATATCGCCGCATTTTCATAGCGAACTAGTTTGTCAACTTGTTTTTCGGCGGTTTTGTTACATTTATTTAGACTATGTTTTGCTGGGATACATAAAAACGCCCATTCAACTGGATTTCACTAGTTGGGGATAAATAAGATTAGGGCAAAAACAGACTTGTTTTGTGGCTTGCTTAATTTCCCTTTTCCCTGAATGTAATGACACAAAAACCAACTCCTTTCACCGATCACCACTTACTTACCGGGGGAAATTTTTCGTGAATGTGCTGAGCGAATGAAATTATCAAAATATCCTATGATTATAAAGGCCAAACCCAAATCTACATTCTTTTTTTGTAGTTTCAATGCTAAAATAAACAATTTACCTTAAATGTTTAGATGCCGTGCTCTTGTTTTTCGTTTGATTTCAGGTTACAAAACGTATGACTTAATTTTGGGCTTTTTTCATACAAATATAATTATTTAATGAAATAAAATCCATAAGGCCCATATTTTAGATCTGTTGAATTTCTTGGCGTGATCACTCAAAAAAAATACGAACTCCGATTTTAAATGTAAATATGAACCCCGCGGTCAAATAACATTAAAAAATATTTTCAAAGATCTATAATTATTATCATTATTATTATTATTTACATATTATTATCTAATAAGATAAGGATTTTTCAACGGAGTCTCTTACAAAATTTTTAAAAGCTATTTCTGATAAAATACAGCTTATTGATTATTCCGAATTTATAAATATGTATTACGAACTAACATTTGAAAACGTACATCATTAAAAATTCATTATAATTAAATAAAAAATCAAGCAACTGAATGCATTTGTTATGTAAATACTTCAAAATATATTGTATGGCTTATATTTTACAAATTTAGGATTTAAACTGATAATGTTATTAATATTGTTTAAGTTTCATTTTAAAAATTTGATAGTTAAAAACCAAGTCGCATTATTCTTGCAATTTAAAAATTACGCAAATGACATCTTAAAAATATCGTGAGATACATGAACATTGTAAGGGGAACATAAATAAGAATATCAAACATCAAGCCACTGTCTCATAATGATGTGCATAATTTTATAATCAAAATCTCAAAGAAATACAGCAAAATATTCTTTTTTGTTGTGATTTATTATTATCAAACTTCAAAAATGAAATACAAAATTGCAATGAAAGATAAATTAACTATTTTGTTTAATCTCATTAAAAAAAAAAAAAAAAAAAAAAATCTTGTCGTCCATTCATTTAATTTTCCATTGTCCTCGGATGAAAACTGATGCAAAGGAGAACTGATATTTACATGACAAATGTTTAAACTTTGCTTTGCATGTAAAAGCTAGGCCCAGCCATATTGATCTCATGTTTTGTAATGTGCCATAAATTTTTTCATCTGTTCTTTATTCTTCCAATAAATCAGTCATTTCTATGACATTTTCCAGATTGAATTTTCTTTGACTCACGAGAAAGACAGGTAAAGGTCGGAAATAATCTGTGTTAATTTTAAATGTGAATAAATTATTAAATGACCACCGTCCTTTGTTTGCAAACAAACCCGAAAGTAGGCAAAATTAATTCCTAATTTTAAGCCATGCCACTCAGAATATAATTTCGTGAGCTCGGATCACGATTCCAAATTAGTCTGGGCCAAATTTGACTGTTATTTCTCAAGCTAAATATAATTGCTTTCTGAAGTTATAATCGCCTTATAATGTGTACAACATATCACTCTCAAAATGAAAGAACTACTTTCATTCTCCTATCTTTTATAGGCCTCGAAAATTTCATTATGCACAATGAATAAATAATTATAGTATTATGCACGAGCAGACTTTCGAGGCGATGTCGAAAGATTAAATTTTATCTGCAGAGTCCGTCAAAATAATCTGTTTCTTTTCTATTTTCATTAGAAAAAATACTTATATATAGATATATATTTTTATTTTGGTATGAAACGGAAACATTTTATAAATTTCAAAATTATTTTAACTGGAATTTGGACGAATTTAAAAAAAAATAAATCGCATCAAATTCTAAACAGCTTGAAATTTATTTGCTTCCAATACATTTCAACTTCTAATGAATAGTTTGAAATTTCATTATTCGATGAGAAAATATACAGTTTCATTCCTCAGATGAAAATGATAATGTTCTCTCTAAAAGTAACGTTAATTAAAAATATATAATAGGAGTGTCCATGACACGTGCTTCATCTGCAGAACTTAAGATTATCAAAGCAGTGGCTGCGATGTTGAATCTACAAAAGATTTTTAGGTTAGGAGTAATTAGAAGAATGTGAATTACGTTGGGACCTTCATGGCACGACCAAATTCTAAACTTGTGATCGAGATGATTTTCACCTTGTGTTATTATAATTCCTTTGAAGAAATACATTTATCCCTTCCTTTTGTTCGTGCTATCTTGGATATCTAATATATCCTTATTATGAGGTCGCTGCATTGTCATTGGGTATAATCTGCATTAATCTTCCATTAATAATTCCGACATTAACACTCTCGTTATGACTCTTCTCATAGAAAATTGTTTTTCATCTAACCTTTTGTCCCGCTTGAGTGAGTACAGGACGAATAAGCCGATTATTATAAAAAAAATTTTAATTATTGGTCGCTCGAGTCCCTACAAACCAGCATGCATGCAAACTATACAATGTGCAAGACAACATGCAAAATGCCTACAGATAAAAGTATATTGCTCTCTGGGCAATATTTTGCAAATCTCAGATATTTACTCAACTTGACCGCCTGTTTCAGGCCTTTTCTTATTGTTGCTAAAATTTAGTACATATTTTTGATTGTCTACATGCATGTTTCTTAGCGCATAAAATTATATTTCTTGCTCCCACTGTCGACAGACCAAATTTTTTTCAAGATACGCCGATCGAAATCAAGGATAACTTTAACATTAATTATGTTAATTTACAAAGAAGTACTTTAAAATGAAGCATAATGATCAGTCTTTTGAGACTAAATTTTCCTGTTAGGCTATTAAAAAGCCAAGTGATAGATGCTTGAAAAAGTAACGAAAGCAGTGAGAGTAATTCAAACGGGAGCCACAGGTAAAAGTTCCATAACAAATAATATGCCCCATTAAAATACCTGGGCAAATAATAATCATTTTCTTTTACTTTCAATTTAGTCTTAAAACCTTGAACCTACAATTCGGGACTTCACAGTTCCATAATGGTGGCAATTAGGCGAGAAATAAATTTGGAAAACACTCCCATTGTTAAGTATCTTTAACAATTGTTATAAAACATGTCCCAATTTCGTTTTCTGCTCGACGAAAGCCTAATTCTGTCAATGCCTTGCAACGCAGTTGAAAATATTCGTAGATAAACGGCAAAAATGTGTAATCACCGTGGGAAAAACTTGAAATAGTCAATTTGCAAAAAGAAAACATTGAAAAATTAAATTAGCCGAAAACCAAAGATAATGAATATTTATAATATAATAATATAAAAATATAAAAATAATATATAATAACATATGTAAAAATAATATATAATAATATAAAAAGAGCTTAAAATTCAAAAGATGCAGTATTATTTGTTCTCTTCATGGATTATACATAAACTTTAACGGCAAATAAATATGAAAAAGAAAATTAAAGGATTCGAATCTCGCGGTTACTAAATTTTTAATGTATAAGAATAATTTTCGTGGATTATATATTTCATTATGTGTAAGAACTAAATTATTTATTTTCATAAAATAATTTACATTTTTTACTTGCCCTGATGTGATTTCAATCATTTTCTTATTAAATCAAATAAATACACAATTATTTTATGACAATGGTATAAATAACAAAGAAATCGTTCTTCTGCATTATTAAGAAATACAATTAATTTTCTTTTATGAAGATTAAACTAAGGATAAATAATTCGTTGAGCAGAAACAATATATAAGTATAATTAAAATGCAATCAATGAGCTTTTCTTTTTCATCTAGTGAGAAAACTTTCTCCTTTCACAAAGGATAAATCCGATTACTTAAAATTATTAATTTTTTTTTTTTTTAAAGCTAGTGGTCCGGGTCTGTTCGGTGCAAAGTCATCAAGCAACGTTGATGATATCAGACAACCCAGACAATGAGAAGTTTAATCAACAGAACAAAATTAAGCTGTAAAAAAGTGGCCTGTAGTTAGAAAATTAAAATTGTTTAAATGGAATTTGTTACATCTAATACCATATAAATAAATAGTAACTAATAAAGATTTAATATAATGATCATTTTGAATGTTGTAATTATACACAAAAAAATTTAATTATATTTATAGGAGGATAAAATCGAGGTCGGTAAATATTAATGATGTATTAAATGCAATCCAGTTCTTCAGGATTTCATATGCATAAGCAAGATTACCTGTTAGAACAAAAAAAAACTGTCGTGGAAAATAAATAATGATCATTCTTTCGCCTTTTATAAACTGTCCGATTTCGGTGATGGTATTTAGCAAATTATGTTACCACACTACGGACCAAAGGCAAAAGATCATTCACGCGAAGGTATCAGAGCTCCTCTTTGTCTTTACCTTTCTAATTATAATATTTGCATAATCGTAATCTCTCCAGTAACATGCTCATTGTTTAATTAGTGGGCGCGTGAGCCAGAGGTATATTTTTAGTTGTAATCATCCAATATAATTTTTCCTGACATGTAGCCAATATTTTCGCAATTCCAGACTGTTAGCTTAGGTCCGTTTCAAAAATTAATTAGAATATTTATCATAAATCTTTATCAAGAAGAATAACATTTAATTTTAGACTTCCTACAAGATGATTCTACAATACGTGACAAGTGTTGTACACATACATTTTAAAATTGTTACTTTTATTTAAATTATTATTATTATTTATTTATATAAATTATTATTATTATTGTTGTTATCATATATTAAATTATTATTTATTTTTATTATATTTAATATGTGAATATTTAAAATCATGCCTAGCACTTATAGGATCTTCCTAAATCTCTCCACACTGATGATTCTTCTTCATCTCATCAGATTTGCGATTTCATCACTTGCTTCAGTAAAAATGACGAAAGTGGAATATAAATTAAGTGAATTTAAGGAACCTTTTAGCTCGTTACTTTGTTTGTCGATTATACTGCGATGACAAAGTATTGGCCTCAAATTTGAATACATTAAAAAAATATTGAAAAATTTTTATTTCAAGCTTAAGTTCGGCTTTTAACCCATCATTTTTGTAATGTAAATCTTCTGACTTGATCGGATATAAGAGTAATCTTCGATGCGTACAATTTAGGCAATTTCATTAATATCTGTGCATATCCTTTTATAAATAATTGCTTACATAAGTACATTAGCTAATAAGTAAAAAGCAATAAAAGTAACTAAAAAAATTAAAGGAATTTTCTTGCAACGTTTTACATAAAAAAATTCTGCTTCAACCTGTTTACTCCTCTTAAGACTTCAAGTTAATTACTTTTCATCTTTTAAAATTCTGAGCTAATTTGACCTGGACCTCGAAGACGTATTTCAGTCATGCATCTTTAAATCAAAACGGAATCTAACTTTAGAATCATCCCAAGAGCCAAACTAACGAAAATTTTCAATAGACATAACTGAATCCTTTCCTACTTGTGAAAACATATGAATATATTAAATGAGCTTAATTAGCTCGCACTAAGACGTTGTTGCCTTCGTTCACTTTAAACGTGAGAAGTTCGTTTGAAGCAATTCTTGTCCCTTTTTATTAGCTATGAAAATATAAGCCTTGACTTTTCTTATTTTTAATATCTGTCATTTCATTTGTAAAGTCGTGAGCTGACTTTCAATTTTATGATTTATTGCCTTTGGCAACAGTTTTCCAGCTTCAAACCGTTCTCGCAGCGAAAATCGAGCACCAATAACACAGCTCTGATTTTGCTGCCTCGATTTCGATTCCTAGCATAAGCATATCTTATCATAAAATGTATATTATTACTGGAAAATTTTTAACTGCACTAAATGCTTATTTAAAATTAACTCAAAATATTACTACATAATAATAACAAAAATAAACATCTTAATGTGCGATAAAAAAAAAAAAAGAATCAAAGCTGAACGTTAAATAAAATATCTTCATTAAATTTCATGATTTAATCATCTTATACCGATTAATAATCCATAATATGAAATATATTCATTTAAAGAATATTTTGTTGAAAAATTCAATTAAAAACGATTGAACATATATATATATATAGCCAAATTCTTGGTTAAAAAATAATCTTTTACACATAATAAGAGAATCAAGTTATATTTAAATTTAATTATGTTTTTTGCTTGCGCCAGTAACTAAAATTTAAATTCCATATAATTTTATTTTCAACAATTTATTATGTTATTTATTAATTATGCACAACAATAAGGATTTTTTAAAACATCAAAAATTTACATTACCTTTAACAACATAAACCTCCAAGATCACAATACCCTTTCTGTATTACAAATAAAGCAACTGTAACTGATTTTAGAGTTTTCGTGCAGATTTTTTTATTAAAAGTGTTTGAATCGGTGACTGCTCGTACAATTTTTAAACATCTTTTGAGTGTCTGCGAATGAATTTAAAAAAAGAAGGCAAAGCGCAATTTTTCAGCAAAAAGCCTTGATCTTCACAGTGTTACATAAACTTAAATTGCATTGAACAGGAATTTCACTCGATTTTAAAAGGAAAATTGACACTTGTTTAGATTTTTTTATTGCTGCGCCATTGCTGGCACGTCCCACTGATATATGACACATTTTAACCCGTGTCTTATAACCAATCCGTGCGTCTCCTCGGATAAAATATTGCTTTAAAAGCCTTTTTTTCCCGTGTACCCAGACATGCAATATTTTTTTATCTTCCCAGACTTGCAAATTTTAAGTTTCGGTAATTTATCTATAAACCAGACATGGATTGAAAGGAAAAAAGAAAAATCCCAGGATCGAAGATCAATGAAATCACTTATAATAAGATCAATGAAATATTTTACGCGCACGATATTCTTGGCCGTCATAGTATAAACTTATCTTGACCAATAGCAAGAAATAAGATCAGTTCCTTAAGGTCTTTTCCATTCCGGTCGCGGAAACATGGAAATCGCAAACTGCATTCCATCCTTTGATGTTCCTACTTTTCAACCGCGGAATAAACTTCCGACGCTGTTAGAAAACGGAAGTTCTTGGATAGGAGTCGATCAGCAACGAAAATGTTGCCAGTCGTAACCTTACATTTAGTGATCGCTGCTTCCTTAACCTGTTTTACGGTCATAATGCCGTGAGATTTATCGACATATGCTCCTCGAAAGGTCAGAAAATAATTTTTTAAAATAATATCAAAACTTCACATTTATTTCGTTTTTTCACTAAAATTCTTTTATGTGCAACATAAATCATTCGACTGAAGAAAGAAAATATTCACAAATATATCGTTCATCATTATAAAACCAAGGAGTCGCATATAAAACGTTATTCGCCGTGAAAAATATATATGCAGTTCCGAAATATCGAAAAATCTTATGTTTTCTATGTGCATATTTTGTTCATTGCACTATTAGGGTTTCAAGGGAGACATCTAAAGCTGACACCGTAGAAGGGCTTTCTTTCATAGACGAGTTCACGTAAAATTTCGATTGGTTAATTTACAGTTTTTGACATCCTACAAAATTAATAAATATTTCGTTTTTTTCTTTTACAACAAGGTCTTCCCCCGTTTAACATTTTTGCCTAGAAAAAACCTACAGTTAAACGGCGACACGATCTGGAATCGTTCACTGATATACAGTTAAAACGTGTGCACAGTTATAGTTGCAACCATGATATTTTGCAGTACTTCATGCGTATTACAGTTCTTTCCACGATGTTTAACGACTACTGCTTCTTGATTAATAACATGATAAAAATAAAAAAAAAAAAAGCTGATATGATGCAGAAATGAAAATTTAACGCGTGCAAAAGAACAAGTGGCACCAGAAGAACGAAAGTTCTCCAGATCCTCGGTGAAAAGACCGAAAGTTAATTTCACCTTCGCTCGAATACAGCTAAGGAAATCTGGAATGTAATACTTTTATTATTTGACTTTAAAATCTTTGAACTGCCGCTAAAAAATATTCGTCCCGAACCTGGAAAACACCCACAGTTATGCACATTTAACAGATTAAAGTCGATTAATGTTTAATCGAAAAATCTTCGTGACTAAAACTAATATAAAACGAAATGAGTTGGCGTAAGCATTGTAAATTTTAGACGAATCAAACGAATATGAATTTTTATTGAAAATGATACATATAACCAAAAAAAAAAGAATGTTTCCCATCGATGCTATATCGAATTACAGCTCACAAAGCGCTGATTTATTAACTACCGTCATTTAGAATTAAATCTTGTCGATCTCTGCGGGCTCCATGCAATTCTACATCATAATAATCAATATCGCAGCTATTTTAATAATTCAGAATCAAAGGTTATTGAGCGATTGTAACAATCGCTTTCCATTTCTGAAATACTTTGTAGTAAAAAAAAAATGGCAGAATTTCGGTTACTGTGTGCGTAAAAGGTAAATATAATCGCTGTCATATTAGGTGTTCTCAAGGGTAACAGTGCAAAATTATTTTAAAGTGTTTAAAATTCAACAGAAAGAACCGGGCAGGCGCACAGACGTTTATACGGAGCATACTAAATAGGTTTTATACAGGCTTGGAACGTAAAATTTTCACATTATGAAACTTAAGTTCTGTATATTTCAGTTTCGTTGATCGATGAAATCTTCGAAATTACAAGTTCCCGAGAAGCTGAACATTTTTGTAATAAATCTCACCTTCACATGTGCAAGATGAACCAGTTGACCTGAGATAACTTGCGATCGTGATTGGAATGCAATGTGTCCAAGATGAATCTTTTGTTATATATATTTTCTATTTTATAGCCGAAAAAATAATATAAGCTTTTCTCGCGTTTAAATGACTCTCCTAGCGTGAATCAGGATCCGTTAACGGCTGAGAAATGTTTACGTTAGACAAAGTTTTATAGTTTCAGGTTAGCGTAAGGAATATGTTTGATCATAAGTAAAAATTTGTGGAATTTTCGCTTTTAAACCAGTGTGACGTTGAAAATAACTTAAAAACTTAAAAAGTCGTTTGCAACGGAACAGTGTTCAAAATCGAAAAATTTTCCAATTTAGAAACTTTTAAAAATTGGCTCAAAGAGTGTAAAAAAATATATGAAAATGAGTCGTAATTACAATAACTCTTTTCATACTACATGCTTTACAAGTACATGAAATATAATAAAGTACGACTTCTGAACTTTCTGAGTGACCCAATAGGCGAACATGAACCAATCTTGGTTGATGGTCTAAAGGTGAAAAAATTTTACGTTTCTTCATCGGTTTTCAAAAATTTGGTTATGCAGGTCATTCCGATGGAAAACATTAGTTCATCCCAGTGTATTCAACTTCTAAAGTAACTTCTCCAAAAAAGTTAATAACCGACATCATTTTCACTCGTGTAACCGGATCATCCGCTTTTCACGCGGTTTGCCCCCGAACATTATGCATACAGCTTTGTTTTACAAAAAAATTTAATTCCCCAATGTTTAAAAGCAATTCTCTTCTTTCTTATTTATTTCGATAAAACACCGCTCGAACCAGTTTCTAAATAATAAATTGCGATTTATATCGAATTCAATGGGTGGCGAATAAAAGCATAGTCTAAATGTGTATTGGAAGCAAATGATTAGTGACTTCCAATTTGTTGCATGCGAGTAATGTATTAAATGATAATTTTACATTAAAAACATGCGAATTGTTATATAACATTTGACGGGTCTCACTACGCAGGGACTTAATTGCTGGCTGGTATCAGCGCAACACTCACGTTCTCTTTATGCGCCTCTCAACGGATAAAAGCCGGGAGTTAGATAACCGAAAGCAAATAATTTTGAAAATTTGTTGAACTCATCTCTATTCACGTCAAACTTTTGAATAATGTTTCCATTGTGAGAGAATTCAAAGATTTTTGGATTTCTCATCGACATCCCAACAATGCGTACGCCAATTGTTAAACGGCTTCTCATTTAAATTTCATCTCCTCATGACGGATCGCAATTTGAATCAATTCGTCGAATATTGTTTTGTAAGACATGCAATATTTCATGAACAGCATATTTTTGTTCTTTCAAAATATTCCATTTTTTTTGTTTCCGATGCTAAATTTTTTTAATACCTCACGTCATTTAATGTAATTCTACAAAAGAAATATTCACGCAACGTTTTTCTCCTTCTTGAACGGGAAAAACAAAATTTTCAAGCCTGACAAACATTAAAATATTGTTTTTAACAACATCAATTAACATCACTTAAAACAAGTTTCAAAAATCTAGTTTGAAATGGTTCTGCTGAATACTGTCAGTTCTGACGGTAGTAGCAAAAATTTTATAAGTGGATTGTATGCGGAGAAACTTCATCAAAATTGGTTTTAAAAAGATTTTATTAATTTTTATTATATATGTACATTCATATTTTTATAATTCCAGGTGGTAGCCCTTCTTTTCTGGAAATTGAATATATTTCATCAATATTTCTTTACTCTTTTTGTATGCAACATAAAACAGCAAATAATTGCTATAATCGGTTTCAAAATAATTACAGAGAAATTATATTGAAACTAGAGCACAAGAAAATGATCAAAATGTAGCTTTTCTCGTAGCAATTTATAGAAAAGAATGTTTTACGTAACAAAATTATCGATATAATGTATAGAATTTTTCCAGAAAGCAACCGAATCATGGCTTCTGACATTATCAATTATATTTAGCAACATCGAGATGCTTTCTGGAGAATTCCTACGGCTGTGTAACCAATATTTAAGTAGTTTTCCAATTGTCTTAATATACAATTCCATTTATCCATAAATAAACGCAGAACTGGGTTGTAATACATCATTCCTTGCTGTGAAAATTTTCAAACAACAGGAGAGACTAATTTTTTTTCAATGAAATTTTCCAAAATTGTATTTCCGTTAAGGAAAAAGGTGCTGCTTTACATGTCAATATCTTGCTACATCCGTAAAAACGGTTTCCGACACCATGAATTTATCCACTTAGCGCAGGTAAAATACAAAAATGCGCAATTCCAAAATAGTCTTTTTCAATTTTTTGAAACCCGGGCTATTTCACTGGATGTAATTGATTTCTGTAACCTTTATGCAAACGTCAAAATTAAAGAGTCATGAAGAGAATTCTACATCGTGCATGCAGAGAATTAGTTTTTTTTATCGAGTTTATTCACGTTATGAAAACCTTCAGCGGGCCACAGAACTAATCGTGCTGGACCGCATGCGGCAATGTAAAGAATTCTCCAATACTAATTTCTGATTAATTACTTTTTAATATTGTTGTTGAATATAGTGTTCGTTGCGTGAATTGTTTAATTGCACCGATTGCTTTGCGATGTGTTCCCAAGTTTTTGGAAGTTCAAAATTTAAAATCACACCTTCCCCGTTATAATTTTTAAGAGCGGCCATTTTCATTTGATTCATTTTTTTAATTCAGTTATATAATCAAAAATTTATGCTGAAGGAAGTTAGTTCCGGGGGCTGTAATTAGAGCCGAAGCACAAAAAAATATATTTTCCAGGCAAAAGTATTGTAATTTTAATTTTTCCGACGCCGACATGTGGCAATTAAGACACAACAATGAGCGCATAACGGTTTATACTATGTGAAAATGTGGCAACCGGCTCTGAGATCTTGTTATTGTTCCAAAATATTTTAAGTCTCAATGGGTTTTCGTATGTATTTTCACCGATGCAAATAAAAGAGCAATGTTTTCCAGTTTTATACAAACTCTCTTCCATCACTGCTTTTTCCCCGTACAAGGCGTGGAACGTAACTGACCTGAGAGGTTTGATATATGGACGAGACGTTCGTTCGTTCGATAACTTTTGCAAATCAAGATTTACGTTCGGGTAAACAAAATGCCTGAACATGTCCACCAAAAACGGCGAAATCGTGACTTTTATACCGTGCTGAAATTGGAGTATAAGAAAACAATCTATCTCAAATTTGTCTGTCATTCATTCCGTTGAATCCGAGCAAAAGAGTAATTTAAACATTAGTTTTTCATCAAGGGCAGCAAATAATAGTTTTGGTCATTATCACCTCTTAATGTTACGCTCTAAGAATTTTAGTCAAGTTATATTTCAGAGGCGTGATTTTTAAAAAATTAAAATTCGAGACTATCCAAACGAAGATTGGTTTAAAAGTTATGACGATTCCCGACTATTAAAAACGCGGACGCAATTATACGATGGTGAAGAAAGCAGCAATTGATATTTGTTAAACTTCTTTACACTTTCAATGTCGTCTAAACTCTCTATAAATTGTATGTAGTCGAATTTTTATCGGCTGTAAAATCCGACCAGACTTTCTTTCTAATGGAGGTACTCCTTAAAATCCATGATGTGTTTGTTCGAGAGAAAAATGGTAACAAAAGCGATTTCCCTTGTTAAAATTTTCACAGCCAGCTGCGATGGTAAAACAATGTCTTTTTACATGTATAAAATTGATTCACATAAAAGTAACCATTGTTTTGCGAATATTTGCAAAATTTTCAGTTTGTACTGCGGATATTGAAAAACCGAAAAATCTTTACAGTCGCAATTAACGACTGTTTTGCTGTGAAAAACTGCAATAAATAATTTAAAAACTGCAGAAATATTCATTATATTAACTGAATGTTGTATTGTTTAACTAATTACCTTATATTTTACATTCTTCTTTTGGGGGTTAATAAACATGTAAAACTATTACTTAATATTATTATTTTATTGATACATTGAATTTCATTGACAGTAACATAGTTTATTAATTTTAGTTAACCGGTGTCATATACACAGGAAATGTTTGAATGATAAAAAGAAAATTAAGGTATTTACTGTGATGAAAGTGACTGCCAGAAATCCAGAAATTCAATTTGACTGTATTTTGATTTTGATATTTGAATATCATTTTCATAAAATCTATTTACTCACATAACAGCTTATGTTAATGTTACCGTGATAGCAGGAATTTTAAGAAGCATACGGAAGCTTTTTTTTTAAATAATGATTGTAATATATTGATGCAAAGAGACATTTCGCTGGGACAGATGGTCAGCTTCTGCTAAAAGCAGTCACATAATACCTGTTTTATACAAAACCGACAATCTGTAAAATGTTTTTTCGCAATCAATCTTCGTCTGTCTGCTTCACTATCGACAGAATTTAACATTTCTTTTAATTAACGCATTTTATTTTTATCTCCGAAATCCCATCATTCATTTTAGTCTACAATACTGCAGCTTCATTTATCTGCGCTGCATTTTTCTGTCCGACTAAAAAATCGTTTGCATGGAACATAAAGCCTTCAACGGACTTCATTATTAACTTAATTATTGGTTTTAAATGTAAATAAAATTGAAATTTACTTTCGTTTTAAGAATGCTAAATCGTGATACCAATAGCGAAGTCTAAACCTTGACGTACATCTGCTGTGAAAACAAAGATAAAAACTTACTGTTCTTGAACCGTAGTCTGTAAATTGACTGGAAACGGATGCCCAGATTAAGTATAACTCACTATGACTACTCTATTTCCAAATATCTGAAAAAAAAATTTTTATGTTATAGAAAAAATTATTCAAATTTTTTTTGTATATGAAAAAAAATTAGCGCTCTAAATTGAGAATCAAATTACATTTGTATCAATGCTAGGTTATGAACGCAAATAAGCGATATTCTAATTGGTGCTCTTATTATATATTTTGTAATTTTATTTTTTTTTATTACAACTTTTTCGTGAGAAGTATATTTATAAAAATTTTACTATACTTTATGTTAGACTTTTGAAAAAAATACATTTCAACCTTTATTCATCCAACAGTTGACAACCAATGAAAGCTTTTTTCAAGTGAGAAAATGAAAAAAACGATTACTGTGGGCTTTTCAATACCAGTATTCTTACAAGAAGTTCAAATTAATTTTTTGATATTTATCTTATTCATCATCTGGTTCAAAGACAAGTCTTGTAAAATATATTATACGATGTTCTACCGTATGTAGCTATTTGCTTTTCCTTCCGTTGCAATAAATTTTCAGTTGTATTCATTCATTTAAAATCATTACTTTGTTTTAATTTAAGACTTCAGTAGATAACACTTGTTTGATATTTAAATTTTTGTAGAAACGTGCTTGTAGTCTTATAATCATGTTTATAAATTACAAAGACATGTCATGATCCTTCATAAAATAAATAAAAATTACATAATGAACGATTAACACTTAATAATGAATATAATGAATAGCTTACTGTATAGAACTCAGCCGTAAAATTTAGTTAAGATTCAAGAAATCATAAATAATAAGTGCAAATAAATATAATTAAACAATAATAACAACTACAAGATGATTGACTAGATACTCATATGCAACGACCAAAACGTTTCTGATTTTTACATTAACAACCACTTTCTTATTAAATAATATCCGTTTTTATTTATAACTTTTTGTATTATTCTGCAACGAATTCTCATTAATTCAATAGTTTAAAGAATCTCAAGCTTCCAATATTAAATGTTTTTGAACATTTTAAGTGGGAGTTACAAAAAAAGGAACTAGATCAGAAGTTTCATATTCAGGAAACTCAGTCTTTTCGCATTTAGACTTCTGTTTAGGATTTTGAAATGCAAAATCTAATTTCGATAATCACTGCTTCTGACAGAACACCATTCGAAGGATTTGGGATAAAACTGAACTATTCTAACTTTCGGAATTAAAGAATTCAATTTTTGCCACGCACGGATATGATGCGATCTCAGTAATCACGTAAAAAAGAGAAAATAAAAATTTAGCCTAAGTGAAAAATACCACACACATTACGCTGACAAACATAGCACAAGATACGGAGATTAAGCTGGAAAAATCTTTATAAAATATGTACACTCTTTCTCAGTTTTTAACTATATCAAAACAACAATATATATCTTCCAATTTACAAAAATCCATCTAATATCTGAGCAAAAATAAATAAATTTCCGAAACACTTGGCGCAAGGAAAAAAATTGTCTAAAATACCGAAAAGTTACAAGAAGAGATGCAAAAGATCCTGAGATCTAAAAAAAATTTATTTTATTTATTTAATTTTTTTTTAACAAAAATCCTGTTATTAGTTGATTGAAGATCATAAATTGCATTTACTAATTATGTAGCTGACATTGCCTTAAAATTATATAAATTGAAATTCATACAAGATTAATAAGCTACGAATAATGTAACTCTACAGAAAATATTAACGATTTCATTTACGAAGTAAAAATAAATTAAAAATTTCTTAAATTAGATGAAATTAAAAAAAAGAAACAATTTTTAATTGATGTCACCAAGAAGGAATGATAATAATCAATAATCTCTAACTTACACTTTATAGCCGAATAAAATATGTACATATTATTGATAAAATCTAATAGTAGTCTCAATTAATTAATATGTATAACCGAAATAGGGAGAAATAGAAAGTCTTGCCACCAAATATCAATCATTAACACTGATCAATCCGTTAACCTGTCAGCAATATTTTTGTTGAATGTTAATCATTATCTTGCTCTTGGTTAAAAGAGTGATTGTCCATCAGGATCATAAATTAATTGCCACGTTGTTTCCGTATATCGTCTTTGGAATAGTGTTTAATATATATATTCGTTAACAACGTTATTAATTGATACAAAATTTTATTCCACACTAATTATATCATTTTCTGTTGTATAATGTTAAGATGTATTTTAAAGAGCATCGGAAATACATTTTTATGCACAATCTCAGTTGCCATATGGGGAAAGTTTGAAATTGATCACGACATATGAAAGATTTTGAAAATTACCGCCAGAAAAATCTAAAATAACCAATCCAGAATTTGAAATAATTATTTGATAAAAAACAAGATATTGATCACGAAATTTCAGTCATTCTTGTGCATAAAGAGATACAGCGCTTATTAATTTAGGAATTATAAATGATAAAAATATACATCATCTATATGAGGCAAATTGTTGGATCTAAAGTAATTCTTTTCATTAAAAAGTTGAAGGAGGCCTCTAAAATTTTTATATTCATTGTCGATGCTAATGGCGAGGCAGCTCTCCCCAGGAGATATTTTATGCGTCAGTCAATGTGATTAAAATGTAAAAAGTTGCAAAAATAAAAAAAAATGAAATAAAACGTTTTATGCAATCACGCGGAATGATCTTATAAAGAATATAAAGTGGATAAAGTTGCGAACACGAAGATACATACAATGTAGTAACAAAGGTTCATATAAATGAGAAACCGGGAGTTTTATAATCTGCGGTCATTTAAAAAAGATACATTCGCAATCGGGAATCGATTTTAGTCCATTGATTTTTGTATGCAACCGCATAATGAAATTATTTTCTCGGGCAAAAAGATATCTTTGTCGTAATTTCGGTACAAAATCGAAAATTGAATTTATGTTAAATGCCCGAAAAGTCTGCACGTCAATTACCACCATCGCACATTCGCACCGCGGGCAGCTCACAAATGTTCGGCTCCGGGGCCGAAACACTTCGCAGGTTCAAAATCCACCCAATGGCCCGGCTCCAGGCGCCGAACGACGAAAGCGAACGCAACCGCGACCGGGAAACGGCGGACAAACCAAAGCTGACCCGGGGAATTTTTTTTTTTTTTTTTTTGGTTTTCAACGTTGTCCACGGTGAAGCGTAAGCCAAAGTTCCGTCGAATGCTACCGTCGTGACGGCAGCTTTTGACGATTCGGAATGAAAGAGCACCCGAGGCGCAAAGAGAAGTGCCCCGACGGATGCGGGTTTACTCGGGAGGCCCGGGCAAACGTGAATTAATTAGGGGCCGCTAAGGGAGGAAGCGGAAATGAAGAAAACGCGAAGGAAAATGCGTTTTTCCTTGTTAAAAAAAAATAATAATAATAATGGAAGCTTTTTCAATTAATAAATAAATAATAATTTATTTCATGGTGGCAAACTGTGCCTGTGCTGTCTGCCTGGGACGCGCGGCCGGTTTTTCAATGGTCTAATTAACGCACTCAAAATGAGCCCACAAATTATTTGAAAAAAGTCCATGGGTTATTGAGCATGTGTTCCATAAGAATTTTCTGCTTCGGTTAATGGAACTTTCTCTCTTAAGTATGTGTGAGTTGCCTTTGTGAGCGAGATTTCTTCTGCTTCGATTCATGCTCCACATTCCATTGTGGGACTTTTTTCTTTTTCTTCGCTGCGACTCTTTCATATCATGTACATTGAATTCATCAACTCATGTTTCTCGAAAGTGTATACTAATTACTTGGTTGGTGAACCCGAAAGTTAAAGTGGAGACGTCGGTCGTTTTTCAAAAGGGCCGCTCGATTGGATTTTCCTTATTTTTTTTTTTCCCTCCCTATTTCAGATATTTCCAGTTGCGGATTTACAAAAAAAAGGTATATGGCGTTCGTGCCGGGTATGCGCACCCGATATATTTGAATGTTTATCCGTGTATCGATGGTGCAAACCTCCGCGAAAATTTTCTTATTCATACGGATTTCTCATTTATCGCGATTTCTCACATCAAGATTAGCTGGGAAAAAAAAATAAAAGTCATGTAAATACACATGGTTGCTACAACAAATAAAGTAAAACCGTTTTTATTTAAATTAAAAAAATTTAAAAGAGAAAATTTTTTAATTATAAACGGAAATAATTTATTTTAATTTGATGGTCTTGTAGATCAACATGATTTGAAAAAATCGTTAAGCAACAAGGACAGAGTTAATCTATTTTATAAAAATAATGGTCATAAAAAAAAAGAAACATTATCAGACAACATTTAGGTTCGTTGTATTAAATCAATCAATTTTTGAATGGAGAAAGAAAAATAAAACATATAAAAGTGGAAAAAAATTTTTGAAAAATCCTAATTCAACAGAAAAAGCAAATCATATTTCCTTATATAGATTCTTAATTCGTATGCGATTGAAATATCTATTCTAATATTTCTATATTATAGAAAGAAATTATATTAAGAATTGGATTGAAATATCTATTCTCTAATTCAGTTTTGAAAGAACTTAAACCTAAAATTCATCAGATGTGACATGTCAAATCGAAACCCGTCTTCTTATAAATATTTGTTCAGCAATAGATGCATGTATCCTAATTATGAAATGGAATATTTACGTATCATGTTGTTTCGCGAATGTTCTCGTGATTAAAAATCTGATTAATCTAGTTGTTGTATAATAAAAAAGCAAATTTTAACTGATGAAATCATCAATATCCAGCCTAGCGTTCAGACCTAAGAACGGCAGATTTAGGTGTCCACCACCTTTTGACATCTAGGTGACGAATAACAAAGAATTTTCTTAGTAACTTCCGCAATGAAAATTATATTTATAAGGAGAAACTGCGATTTTTCACAGTCGTGGGAAATGGATTATCAAATATTATATTTTTTTACCCTCGAATATATCTTATGAAAATATCTACAATAGGAATTCCATCGATTTGGCTTTTGACGTTCACCAATCTAATAAAGGTTCTAAATGAAAGGTACTAAAAAGATGCTTATTCCGAAGATTAATTGAATCGAAATTACTATCAAATTTTAAATTTCACTTGCACGTGACCAATTAAAAAGCCCAATTGTAGACTGTTTCGGGGTAAAAAATAAAGCATTTAATGAAATGCACCTAATAGCAATCATACGAGAAAGTCAGACGAAACCTCTATGAATGAAGAGCAAATTTGATAGTAGAAGAAAGTGCACGTAAGAATGGGTAAAGAATTAGAAAATTTTCAACTTTATTATCCGTAGTTTAATTAGAGATTTTAATAATCACGATAGATGGACCCAGACCCGATTCTTTATTGTAAAAATATGTTTAAAAAAATGAGCTGTTTACTAAATAAATATTTTTACCCGAATTTTTTCATACAGAGCTCTGGCTCTTGATCTTCAGGGCTGCATAATATACAAGTTATTTTCTATTTCTGCAGTCCTCAAAAAAAAAAAATGTTTCTGTACCATTCTTATGAATCAGAGCATTACCATCTTATGCTGACTACGGAATTAAAAGGAAGCTTTGATGAAGAGGTGGTCAAGATAAAGAATTCCATGCTGTCTCACATGTTTAAAATTTTTTATAAGTCATACGAAAGAATAATATAAATCTTGCAAAGGATTTGGCTCCAACGTTCTCTGATATGAGATCTCGACAAACAATGCAAAACTTGCAGATATTTACAATATCGGAAATTAAATATCTGGCATGCAGGATCCCTAAGATAGTAAACCTGCTCCCATTTAGTTCTTAGGTTTAATTTCCGCAAGGAAGGGTTAAGAAATTTCTTTTCCGATTTACTGCACTTGCAACAAATTTCAAATTACATAAATTAAGACACATAGGAAGAGCCGGATTATGTAACAAGTTTTTATGCAAGTCTGTGTTCTTCTCGAACATTCACACTAATGTATAAAGCACATTGATTTAAGGGAAAATGCGCAATTCCAAAGCGAAAAAACCGCATTTGAAGTGAACAGGAATCTTACAGTTCTCAGGAATTGTTGTATTCGCTTTCATGGTTTAAAGGATAACCAAAACTATGTGTTCCTATTTAATTGCCTATAAGCTAAGAACTGGGATGTAATTGCATCCGATGATTGTGGTTAGTAATCGTACCTGATGGTAACTGAAATCATCGTCCGACTGAAGAAGCCGTGTGCGCGAATAAAAATTTTGGGGCTTTTAGGTAATACAAACTGATGAAAAGTTGTTCGTTCGTTCTAAGTTATGTTAGGTTATAAATGATCATAAATAATGTTCTTCGATAATAAATAAAAATAAAATTTTTCTTATAAATGCCCATGTGATAAATTTGAAAACTGCACGAGAAAAATACGAACCGTAATCCTAACCGTTATAAGGGGAAACTTCTAAAATATTGGCCCTACAAGCAAAGCTCCTTCAAATTCAACAGAACAACTAAAATTTTCCAAAAGGAAATAATTAAGCAAGCGCTGAAGAATATAGTTTAATTACAACGCTATATTGCGCCATGCGTATTATGCCCCAAGAGGTGTCGTACTTTTAAGGTTTTCCGTACTTATCCCCGAACTCAGGAATGTGTTGAAAATAAATGGAAAGTAGCTAACCACAATTTTTTAATTGCCAGACCTAGAAATATTCATCATCAATATACGATAAAATGAATTTTTTGAAATTTTCGAAGATTAAACAAATTTCCTATTCTGTTTAAAAAATGTTTTCGATGATATTTGGAACAGAAAAAGACATCGACAACACTGCTTCGAGGTTCAAAATTTCAATATTTAATCCAGACGCTTTTTCTACCTATCTAATGGTGCCTAAGATGCTTACTAAAGAAAAACGGAAGTCAGTTCTTTATAGATGAGAATATTAAATGATTTTTCTTTTTTTCACTCCGATTTTTTTTAAATCCTGTAACACTGAATAATTATCGAATCTCTTTAATAAGATATTTTATTCGCAATCATTATTTCAAGATATATCAATTATCGCGGTTGCATAGCACATTGACCAACAAGATTTTCACAGTTTGCTATCTATGTACGAAGAACAAGAACGCCATAAAAATTTTACCTAAATTATTTTATACAAATAATAAAATTGCATTATTGAAAAAAAATAAATATAGAAAACAGGGCCAATGATATAATTGGAAGAAAGTTAAAAAAATTATTTATTTCGAGGCAAATTCAGCGCACCAATTTCACTTATTAAATATGAAAGTGGTAATACAAGTTGAAGATATAATATCGTATAGACATAAATTTAACGGATAAAGCGAAAGAATTAACAGAGCAAGATGTACTAGGTCAAAAAAATTCATAGTAATTAATTATAGGATTTCTATTTCTTTTACGTGCCGAAGATGTCCACTTTCTAGATTCAATGGTCTTTTTTTTGATTGATACGACGATATAATTTTTATACAGTATGAATATAAGTATCAAAATCACAATCTTCACAATTGACTTACAAGAACATCTTATGTAGCCAATATCTTTCCTACAAGAATATTTTTGACAGCGCAACATAATCTGAGAACCGATGTCACATTATGAGATACGATGAATTTCGCTATCATATACTTCACAGATGATCAAGCATCTCTATAATGCAACAATTAATTTTTTTTTATTTTGTTACATTTAATTTTTGCAAAATCTCAACTAAGAATTTAAATAAAAATCCAAAATGCAGCAAATATCATGGGCTATGAAAGTCGAAAACTTATAGCGATTTATAATATTAAATTTAATTTAACAATTTAAGAAAGATTAATTATACATAAAATAATTTAAAGATTTTATTTACGTTGATTTTGAAACATTATTCTTAAACATTATTTGGGAAATCAGTCACTTACGCTTACGTTTTCTTTTTTTATATTATTAAATGTAATAATACAATTAAAGTGTCAAAGAGCTGTAAGTTTTTGAATGGGAATAGCAAATTTTTTTAAAATTTCACTAACGACTATCTGAATTTAGTATAAGATGTAATAATAAGATTAAAAGAGGCGCTTAATGGAAGTTAGCTGATTCTAGTTGGTGCCGGCTGAAAATCGGAGGAGAAACATTAAAAATGTTACATTATAAAATTATTAACGACAGCCGATGAATGCAAGGAGTGAATTTCCAAAAGTGCAATCGCGTCAAATCGAGATAATGCGAAACTGAAAAAGTAATATAATAAATTTCTAAATGGTTCTGCTCACGAAATGCCGGCAAATGAAAATCAAAAACTATGAAAACCATTAAAAATAAATTCATAAAAGTTCTAAAACGTGTCGGGCATTTGAAATTTTAGATTTTTATGCGACGCCACCAAAGCGGACTAAACTGATAATCAATTTAGGAAACTGCACTAAATACATCGGGGCGGTAAACAAAAGCCATTAGCAACAATTTAAACGGTTAACTGAAGCGGTTTATACGAAGTGAATTTGCTTTTCGGCAGCATCCTGCTGACCGACTATTTCCGGTCCTTTTACAGCGCAACTACAGAACTGTTTTCGACCACGGGTGCATTTTTTCAACCACTCCATATCCATCCATTCATCCGAGGAATTTTGAAGTGTGATGCGAAACATGGCGCAGAAGAGACAAAAAAATAATTTTATGTACAGTAAGAAAATCGAAACTCTTGATCCTTTCAGGTATTTCATTCAAATCAACATCAAAAAGCTTCGGAATATAATCAAGTTTTTGATACATTCATTAGAATGTTTACCATATCCTTTTTCATGTCACGTATGACGAAAAATACGATTTTTGATTTTTTTTTTTTTAGCTTCGTTATTCCGATTGATATTTTATACGTGTGGAACGAAAATTTCAAATATTTTTTCACATATATATATATTAAGGCATCTGACAAACGAATCAACCAATCAATACGAGACAAACGTGGGAAGGTTACAAGCATAGAATTTACCTTTCAATGTTAACCAGTTTTGCACCAGGATAAACTTCAAACAACTTGCTCAATAAGACTACCTTTTGCTGCATCTAACAATTCATACATTGTAAAAATGAAAATTGATTTTCAAGCTGTTAAATTAAAAATGTTACTTTCCGGTGTACTTGCGAAAAATTAGTAGTAACCGAACCTGTTTTGCGGTGTTTTTTGTCGCACCGTAAAGGGGTTGGAACATTTTCTCGAAAAAATATCGCTGTAAGACGGTAAAAAATATTATCTTACACCCCTCTGGGATTTTTAGGAACGGAGCATCGGACATTGCCAGAAAATTCGATTCTATCTCAACTGCATTGAAATTATGGCGGTCAAGCACCGAAAAGTCGATTTCTGCTTTCACTATCGGTGAATGGTTCGGCTCGGCGTTATCCTTCTTTCACTGCTCACCTTATGTGTGTGACACACTCCGAGTTAATCTCCCATTATGCGGACTTATCGGTGAAAGAGGCGAGTTTCCACTGTTTTTCCTAAATTTTGCACTGCCACTCCTACCCGAAGCGATTATTTTTTATTCTTAGCTTTGAATAATTCCGTTTCCGAAAAATAATTGGGGAAAGTTCATATATGATTTATTACAAATAAACTATTTTCCCTTTTAATCGCCAGTGATTTGCATTTTCTGTGTGCGAATGAATCGCAGATCGCATTTTTACAATACTTATAAATCAGAAAAAAAACCATCGCGGTTTCACCTTTCAGAAATGTTTTAATGAGAAGGAACTCGCTTTATTAACACAGAAAGCAAAAAAAATAATAATAATATGTATAAATTAGAAAAAAATTATTCCCTATGCAAAACACTTTTTGTTAAAATTATATTTATGATGATTCATATTTTAATCCATCAAGTCTTAAAAACGAGACAAAATTATTTTTTCTCAAAGGATCGTATTAAATGTAACGTTATCATGTAATATAAAACTTATATAGGTTAACCGTTAGTATCTTGCCTAAAATTCTAAAAATCTGATGTCATCCAAAAAATTCGTATTGAATTCCATTGGCCAACTTTGATTTTCTTCCTACGGTCTCAACAGAAACACGAAGTTACAATTATTGTTTAAACTAAGGAGTAACAATTTAATGTAACAAGTTGGCTAGTAAATTTTCTTTGAAAAGAAATGTTGCTTTATCTAAAAACTTTAACCTGACATGAGTGGATTGTTTACAATACAGTTGATGCGTTATAATTTGTTTAACGTCTATTAACAGACGATTATTTTATTTTCCATCAAAGGCCGGAGGATTGTTTTACAAAATCGAAATTCGTTTACTTTTGTAGAGCACAAATCTAATATTTAGATTTCTGCCTTCTTTGAAAATTTTCTGTGGCAGTCAATTAAAATTTTTGCACATTTTCAATCAACTGAATTTTTTTAAGATGAAATATCCATTGACCTCATCTTTTACATTATCATTTATCTCAGTACTTTGTAAGTTCCTTCGTTAGAAGTTTGAACAAGGTAATTGACAGTCACTTTTAAAATAGAAACAAAGCGAAAATTGAATGCATATCAACTTTATTTCAATCGGTTTCTCTTGTAAAACTTCGCAAAAAGTCTTTTGAAGCATTATTTTCAAAATTTAAAGTTTCTTAACAATAATAATAATAATAATAATATAATAACAACAACAACAATAATAATAATATTTTAAGTAATTAAGCACTTCATTAAGCAATTTTAAACTTCCTCAAACTCATCATTTATGCCATAAAACATATAATTAACAACAACTTTATTTTAAGACCGTATGTTATGCATAAGAACGCAATTAAGATATTAGGAATGCACATAAATATGTGCTATGTATTATAATGACTGTCAAGATGGAAATTATACAACGATTAGATTCGTCAAATACTTGTGCATGCGTCTTCAATTATATTAATTTCATTTTAAAAAATGTAGATGCTAAAAATATTATGATTGTGATTAATACTTACTAAGTATTTAATTGAAGTGTGTCCTGAAAATCCGAAATATTTAAATACGAACAAATTATCTTTAAACAAAGAATAATAAAATAGCTGAAGAAAAGTTGACAAAGATGCTAGCTCAGTATTTTATTCTTCAAAATCACAGTTGGCATTTTGTTCACAAAAAACAAAGCTGACATTGACTTTAAAAAAAAAAGTATTAACATAGATCGGATGAAGTATATATTCGAGACAAAATGTACGGCATGCAAATTAAAGTTAATTTTTTATTTTGTACGCAATTCAACAGGAACGACATAAAAAAAAATCGGATCAAAACCAGTGCTTTCTCCATTACATACGAATCTTGAGCATTATGCTATTAAAATATCCGACTTTAACCTTCTCTTAACAGCTTGACAATTCGCGACCATGGATCACTAAAATTCACACTAGAAACTTTCAGTTTTCAAAACTAAATTGCCAAATCACAAGAAAAGTGCGCAAAATAATGCGTAAATACATGTAAGCGCGGCGAGAAGCGCGTTGTTTTTACCATTCACTTTCTAATATCGAATGAATCGCCACTTTTTCCTTGGTTAAATACCATTTATTTGCGATAATCCCTCGATAAACTCTGAAAATGGTTTTTTCTTCGAGATTTGTCTTCCGTATGACTTGAGACCACGGTTTCGACCCTTGCGATTAAATTCTATTATACATTATTATTAAATCTTTACAGAAATTGCCTGCAACATACCTATTGACTTGTGATACTTTAATTGAAAAACATCGGAAGGTCTTAACATTTTCACTGGGAGTGCTTTCTCAATTTACCAGGAGTATATTTTAACACACCCAAAAAAAGAAAAATAAAAAAAAAAATTAAACAGACTTGAGACCTGTCTTTGACCCCGACCAATTATATCCTAAAATTAAAGTCACGTCAAAATACTTACAATAAATCTAATCCTGACCTTTCCCGTGGAATTATTCGTACGAGAAAGGTTAAATATTTTAAATTGGTCGCAGATATTTACAGTTACCTGTAGCAAATAACCTAGAAGAGTCAATGGAGAAATCAATTTTCGAAGACCACTGTGCTACCTCCTGAGCAGCTCGGAATCACTTGAAACCGCGGTATTTCCACATTCCACGATAATGACAAGGTAGCTTTAATAGACGAATCCATAAAATATCCATACAAATTTCAAACCATCCTGAAGAGCAGCGTAGGAAAGAAGTTCATGCAAGCATTAAAGGAGGGATGAGAAGCCTTTTTACCAGCAATACATTCGGTGATTGTAAACGAAGAAACGCAATTCTTTTAAATTTTACAAATATTAACATTAGATACCACGCTTCAACCATTTCGATAACGAGGAATATACGTTTCTCATCACGTAATCTACTCGTCATCAGTTTCTGCAGTCATAACAAAGTTTGTTTTTTCAAAAGAATCACAACAAACATAATTTGCAACCCAGTGGGTTTATCTTATCGGTTATCGTAGATAACCCGAATGGGGTTATCTACGCGAAGCAAACCATATACGAAGCAAGTCAGTAATCACAAACTATTTCCGTCAGACGAATTAGCAGCTACCTTTGGCACCTTCATCCATTAGCTGCTTTCATTTGATCGATATATTCACGAAGGTCCAAGATTTATTAAATATTTACCTCCTTACATTTTATACCGCGATGAAAACAATCCTTAGAACGCCTTTTTTTAAGAAAGAAATCAGAGTGCTCCCCGCAGTCAAGGAAACTAAGTTAGATTTTTTAAAGTAAAATTTAAATAATAATTTCGAATCAACTATATTAAGTGAAATGCTGAATTACAAATTATTTCGAACTGTTCAAATTAATTTTTTTTCTCAAAAAAATAAAAAGATCCATGGGAAAAATAATGATTAAAACCATAGGCAATTATAGTCAATAATGATATCACAAGCGTGCTTAGTTATAGGTCACCATGCATCTGACCATCAATTGGCCGGTGAGGTTGCACTTAATGTAGCTACACTTAGATTCATATCATTCATGATGAAATTTTAATTTAGGATTACAGTTTTAAAAAGAAGTAGATGAAATCGAGTTTAGGTATGAACCAGAAATAATAAGCATGAACTGTTGTCATTGATGCATTTATACACTGCTGAAGACCAAAGTTTTGAATCGAATGCACGATTGTAACCAGTCAATTTCAAAACAACTTAAATATATATGGCAAAAATTCACCATTCAAATGTGTCACTTTTCTTCCGCTGATGCGTGAAAAACTTGATGAATCAAATATATTAACGTTATTTTTATATTTCTTTTACCCATTACAAATGATGCATGTTGTTGGGATTTATCCCAAGTATAAGGATGTAAAAAGGCTGGAATTTCTTTCGCCAATTTTTTTATTTGAGTACTTGCTTTTAAAAAAAGTAAATAAATATTTACATCATTGTTATTGTTGTTATTATTATTCATATTGAAATCGCAACCGATTAAAATCATTAAAAATGTATCAAAACTGAATGTGTACAAATTAGCTCAATGGTAGTTTAAAAAACACATAATACTCATCAAATGTCTACATTAAACAGTGGTTAAAATATAAATATAAAGCTCGTGCAACTATAACATTTCTTAAAGTACCGTAAAATTATTTTTATATAATAGGAAACAAAAAAAAACAAAAATTTTAACCATAAAATATTTCTGGGAGGAATACCAAATATCAAAAATAATAGTAAACATACAATTATTGAAATAAGTTCGTTTAATTACAATAAATGTGCAAGATATATTATGTCGGTTAATTTTCTTCAGCCTAAAATTTCGAAGCTCCATCAAAGATAAATGCGAAAATTTACCAAACCAAAAATTACATCTCAAAATTTAAATCGCAAATTAAAGTATAAACATTCCAATATTGGATTAGAACCAAGTATAAAATATTATTTGGAAATTTTTTTTATGTTTTATGTAATTTAAAATAAGTTTGGGTATTAGAAAATTAACTCTCCTGAGCATATCCCAAATACTATAATGAAAACGTGTTGCTTCGTCTCGTTATAATTTTTGCCCGATGCTCCAAGAATATAATTACGAATTCATAACTAATTAATATCACTGAAAAAAGTTAATTTCTTTTGCAGCGCCTTATTTTATCCAGGAAAAAACAAACCTAATATTTTAATCGTCTTCAACAGAGGTCTTATAGTTTTAAATTTAAATACTAAATGTTTGCAGACGTTTAATTATAACATGAACTCTAACCTGACTTTCTATTTCTTTTAAAAAAATTCAAAGTTGTAAATCTTGACCCAATTGAAGGAAAAAATGAAAGTGAGAACCCAAAAATCCGCAGCCTCCCTTAAATTTTTCACCATTACGAATGATGTGGATATTGCTTCGGCAATGTTTCATTCGCAAAAGTTCCGAAAAATCTCCTCGGAATTCAACTGCTTCAGTGTAGAAAATATTGAAACATTTACGAATGACTCAATCTTGGGTTTATTCAAATTATAAAAACCGTAAACTAAATAAAACATTTAATGAAGGAACATGCACGGTATCTCCTGTCAAGTGATGGACCGCGAGTCCAAGATTTGATCTTCCTTTCCGGTGGCACTTTGCATGTATTTTTAACGTATACCACAATGGGGCGAAATGCATTGAGGACGAGCTCCGAATCATGAGAATCTTGTGATCCGCATTTTCTTTTTCCCATTTCACCAGTTTTTCTCCCTTTCTCACTATTTTTTTTTAATGTGGGATAATCTCGCTTTTGAAATTTCCGCACGAAACAGGAAAAAGACAAGAGCAAGTTGATAAAAACCCCCATGATACATCCACCGGTTTAAGAGCGTCACATCTACGAAAAGTAATTGCAAAAACATTTTATGGAAAGTGAAGTGAATGTAAATAGCTGAAATGATTGTACATCGATAAACCGGAAAGACATTCCTCAATCAAATATGAAAAATAATAACTTTTTAATCAAGTTTCCTTTTTACTTTTAGAATTTTTTTTTTCCTTGAAATATGGAGAATGTTTTCGAATACGAATTAGCATAAGTAATTTTGCTGTTACTTTCAATGGAAGTCAAGTCGCTGCACACTGCCGATAGCAATGTCGGCCTCCACATCATAAACTTGATTTTGTTACTGAAATTCAAAGGTAAAAATTTCTCTTTTATAATCTGATGCAACACAAATATTACACCGCAACATTCGCTCATAACACTAGCAAAAAAAAATATGTGAATCTTCGGATCAAACAATATTTAAAAAGCATTTTTACGATAAGTTCTTTTTGATCTTGTACAATTATTTCTGATTTTATGTTCGAATTTCGCAAGTGAATCGGATACAAAAAACTGGTGCGATGCGAAAAATCCTAAAAACCATACTTGAAATTGTGAATTACATTTTGCAAAACAAAAGTAAACCGGCAGAAAAAGAAATACGAAAATACGGTTTTAATAATGTATGCAGTCTTAAATATATTTCGATGTATTTGTTCAACTGCAGTCGAAATTAATGTTTATGCAATTACAGTAATAGCATTCTGTTTTTATGTATATATATATTTTGTTTTTTTAATGTGGCTTTCCACTCCTGTCGCGTTTTTACTCCTAAGACTAAATTGTTGAAGTTCTTGCTAAGAATAATAGACTCACTGAAATTTTATGTTTGGTCACATCTATCAGCTTTTTAATATATTTTTCGTTTGATCTAAATAATTTCTCACAAATTTACTTTTTAAAAGGTATCGTTTTTTAGCAATGCTCTTATCTGCATAAGTTTTGCATCAACCCGTAGTAAATTTCGATAATATAGATGAAAGAAGCACTTCTTAAATAATGAAAAGCACCGCATCTGAATCTCATTTCTATTCTTTATCTAACGCGTCGCATTTTGGAAAAATATTAAAACATTTTTATTTCATATATACAACGGATTTCAATAGAGGATACTGCTACAAAAATGAATGTATTACTCTTTTTAGATCAATGTCAAGGTTAGCTGTCACTTCAACATATTAAAATGTTCAAGAAAAGAAAGTTATATTGGTATAATGAAACTTGCAGACATGAATAACCTGCATGTGAGAAATTGAGGACGTTACGAAATTAAACATCATTAACTTACTTTACATTTACTAATAGTTTTCCTATAGGAAGAAAATTTTATATTTCTTATCAGGGTTTCATGTCCGAATGAAAACAGCAGTAAAACAACAACCAATATGAGCAAGGCATTTATTTGGAGCGCGCTCGTCATTTTATACAATTTACGATTAAATCCTAAAGTATCAGCAAATATTTTTGTCTCTTCAACCGAAAACCACATGAAAGTCTCGAAGAAAAACCTGCGACGCAAAATTTCCCGCGTTTATAATTCGCAAGCGCTGCGCCAAAAAGATTCCCCAACTTTGCGTACTTTAACATCTTTCGGAAGATCATCATTTCGGGACTTGCATGATTCAGGTACGGCAACGAGTTGAGCAAGCAGACTGAATAGGTGGCGGAGTTAAAATTCAGCTGTGCCCGACACCAATGTCGCGGAGGCCCAACCTGAATCTAATTAACATACCAATTTGGCAAGCGTTGGCATACACTAATGAAAAAACGTGAGAAAATTAAATCACAACAGAGCAGTGGAAACTTTCTAAGATCGAGAACATTAACTGAATTCTTTCAGACCAACAGATAATGGAAATGAAGAGAAACTTCGATAGTCAGAAAAAGCATTCAGAGCTACGGAGCCAGGAATCTGGCGCTGCGAAATTTTACTCGGAGAGTACAGAATCTGGATAATAAGTTCCACAGATGTGCGCTGAATCGCTCCCAAAAGAACATCCGTCCACCTATTCGGATGGAAGATGCTGGATTCCACCCCCGAGACGTTCTTCTGCCCCGTCGCGATGCTTCCTCAATCTTGTTGCATCGAATCTTTCCGGTTGTGGCTCTTTTCACGATCGCTGCGTGACGCTGCCACCGCGAAACAAGATCTTGCCGGAGGAAACACCACTTGCCCCCCGCGCACCGACCAGCGAAACCCAAGAATAAATTTTGAATTCTGTACGGGAAAAAACTTCGTGATGGATTCATTATAGTCAAGCGCAGCACAAATTGATGCATAAACGCTAATAAGCTAAAAAGTGGAAAACTTCGCCACTTCTGCGAAACTTTCAATATCAGTACCGAAGCCGAAAGATGCGCTCATCGTTCTTGACATAAACGAAAATTTCTGGTTTTTAGAAGAAGAAGAAGAAGAAGAAGCGTGAGAGTGATTGAATATAATTAAATAATTCCATTTTCAATTTCAAACCCGCTAAATAATCTAAAAATCTCGGTTGTCGGAACTGAGGCGAATTAACCAATAAAGAGCCGAGAGGAACGCTCAGAAAGCAAGTGCTGGTTCTGCAAAATGGCATTCAGAACGTATAATTACGTTTAAATTTGCTTTATTTACACTTATCTTGCGGTGATGCAAGGCACATAATGTTCCACATTTGACAAGAACGATATGCAACTCATTACGCGGCTTAAAACGTTTTGACAGGAGACTTGGATACACTTTAAAAAAAAAAAAAAAAGAAAATAAATAAAGGAGCATTTTTGCATCATTTGCAATGACTTTGAAATTTCAGTATAATGATCTAAGGGATTCGAAACGAGCCCGACACGCGAACTCCGCCAATTCCACCATTTAATACTCTTCCACTTCTTAATGCGTGTTGGACGGGGTAATCGTGGCCGAAATTTACATACATTTGCGGCCACAAATATTGTATTTGGCACACGCGGAGCTGTTTGCGCGGTTCTGATGCCGTCTTAGGTTCGAAACCTGTCAAAATTCGAAGCACTCACGCGGCGAAACTGCTGCTGCAAATCGGCATCCGGAGCGATGACAGATATTTCACCGCAGGATCTCCGTCAGCATCGACGAATCGAAACTCGATCTCGATGTACTGTGTAACCTTCTTCCTTTTCCTGATTTTCTTATTTGCTTACACGTAAAAAAAAAAAAAAAATTTCTTTTCTGTTCCGTTAATGAAGATTGAAAAATTAACAGGAAAAGAACATTATTTATGTATTACTTTTCAAAATAAGTCATTGGGTATATTATCTTATTTACCTATTCGCAACAACTGGGTTTCAGTGCGTCGCACTGCAATTTCGCGGCTTCAAATCGAACCGATATTAATAACTGCTTACGAATTAAGACATTTCAATCTCTAACATTAGAACGGCAGTCGGATCGCCGATTTTCCCCAGCCGCCACGACCGCATTCTCTATAACAATTGTTTGATTTCCCCCAGTCTGACGGAGATAGGAAACTTCGCAGCAGCAATTGCCGCGGTCGGAAAATGTGAGTCAAATGCAAAATCAGAGAGTTATTTCCAGGGGATGCAAGAGCGCCGCACAAACGCGAAATCTGGCAGCACGTAAAGACGCAAGTGGCAAATAAAATTTTTTAAGGCCGACCACTCATATTTATCACGGTGATCAAAGAGCTTACCCGGGGCGGCGGAGGCAGCGCAGGTTAACCAAACGAAAATAAGCCAAAGTCAGAGAAATTGCGAAAAAGTCATCGCGAGGCGAGCAACGACGGAAAATGTCACATTTAACTTTTTTGCGCAAACGAACACCGCACACCACGTGTAGATCCCATTGATTCTTCGCCAACTGTTATGGAAATCATCTCTCGCAGGTCAAACAGGTGTAATGGCGGAAAAAATAATTCGTTGCGCATGCGCGTTTTCGAAGTTACCGACGAGGACCATCAAAAATATCCGAGGCACGCTCACAGCGACCGTTATTGTGCCATCGACAACGAACGGAGCCGTTCTGCGAGGGACTTTTTTTACCGCTTCGCTCGCGGCCGGCTCAAATTTTGCTTTCGGCATCGGAAAAAATTGCGGCGTCGCCGGAAAGAGGAAACGGTAAGCGGCCTTGTGCGATTCACGCCGTCCGAACATGTGAACGAAGATTTGCCGCGCGAGCTGACGAGGGAGCTTCCGTGCTCGAAAACTTCGGCCGGACGGCACAGGCAAACGTGTGCAGAGACCGCCTGCTTGGGAAAGGGAATATGTCGTTTAACTAAACTTTCGGCGTCTCCCGTTTCTTCCCGGACGTCGGAACATGATTCGCCGAGGGCTGCCGCAGCAGAATGCATCAAATATCGCGCCAATTCTGACGAGGCTTCGGTGGAGAAAGCGGGAAACATATGAAGGAAGTCGCTGCCTTCTTGATATGGCCTCTCGTTGTTGTTAAACTAACCAATTTTACATTTTTTTTTTTCCCCCACTAAACTTTCCTCATTGTGAAGCGCAGTAAAATTAGAATAAAATGGCTTGTCCGGATTGGCCTCCGCCTCTTCCGTCCCTGCCGCCTTATCCGCCGTCCTGGCTTAAGAAAACAAAATCGAAGGTGCAGCCTCCGGTTCAACCCAAGAACAGCTCGCATCAAGAATGGTGGAACAAATATTTAGGTATGGTCCACAGGTGAATTTTTCGCTCCTTTCCGCATTTTCTTCTGAAATGTCGAAAATGTTCAGGTCAGACACTGAAAAGAGCTTCCGGAGTTAAGGATAAAAAGAAAAGCGTGCTGTACGAGCTGACGAACCATCAAAGGAAAGAGCTTCTCTGCATGAAAATTCCAACCAGGCAACACAAGCTGATATGGAGCATTCCCCTTCCGGAAGGATCTTATCCTCAGAACGGTCTCCCGATATGGGAGCGACTGTACCTGGACCAGAAACTGCCAATGCTGAAAGCTCCTCCAAACTCTTTGGTCTTTGCAAGGCAGCAGATAGGCAAAAAGGTTGTGTCCCTCACCCGATGCCCAAACGATCGGCTGTACACCGACTGTCAACTCTAATGCGGTCTGTCAACGAATATTTCAGCTGTGGCAAAATGCCGAGGGCCAAGAATTTATTCTGTACGATCCACAAGGTTACGAAGTGCAGTTTTCATACGAAAATGTTCACGATCCCCATCTCACCAACTATTACCAGGGGAGAGAAATTCAGAGGTTTTTGCTAAGCCTGGGAGATGCAAACGCAGACGGTTGGGGTATATGCACTCTCAGAAGGTTCAATCAGTACAGGAAATACCTCAGAAGAGTGCACATATCGTTGGTTCACAAGGAAATGGAACGTCAGGTAAGCGTATTTCTTCGTAATTAAAAATCTCCAAAGAAAAAAAAAAAAAAGAAAAAAGATAGTTTTCTTTAAACGATTTTATGGCATTGAAGGACATGCTTCAAGACGAACAGCACAGAATTAAAATGTACAGACAAATAACAAACGAGACGATGGAGCAAAACGAGAAGAAGGCCATGATGGACGAAGCTGGAGCCGCCAATCGGGAAGCTCTGCGACAAAATCGAGAAAATCGCATTAAGAGGTAACAATCGTCGCGGTCGAAAAACCAGAAAAACCAAAAGCAATGCTTCACTTATTGAAATATACATCGCAGGCTGCAGAAAAGCATTCGAGACAAAGAGAGACAGGTCAGGAAGCTCTACGCGAGAAGAGCGAAAGAACAGGAGCAGAGAATGAAGAAGGGGCAGCTACTTCAAGCCAAGCAGGAAATGAAGCAGAAGATATCCAACGAAATAAACAGAAGGAAAAAGATAGCGACGCTCAGGCGCTGGCACGAGGGGGACGAGAAACGGAAGAGGATCGCGAAGAGAACCATGGAAGAGAAGGCGAGGCAAAAAGCGGAAAAGGTTCGCATTTCGACGCTGCGGCAGGCAGCAGCTCGCGCAAAAGCAAACCTGCAAATGGGCAGCCGCCGCAGGGCCACGAACAGCACGGAGCGAAGGATGCCCTGCGAACCGCACGAACTAATGCAAATTTACCTCCGACAGGTCCACGTCAGATGGCAGAACAAGATCGACACCATGAAGAAAATGTATGCTTCCGAAGACGACCACTTAAACCTGCAGGCGGACGTCAGGAGACGAAACGTGGAGCTGCGGATCGGTCAGACGGAGAGGCTGAAGCAAAAGCAATTCGGTAAGACATCGGCCACAACGCCGTGCCTGGCTTGCGTAGGTACCCCAATAATTAGGAATGCGGTCACAATGATGAAGCGATAATTTATGTTCATCACGTCGGGCGAAGAGATGCTTCGGGTTGCTTCAAACGTTAACCGCCTTCGTAATTAACCGCATTAAATAATTTTCCTTTTTGACATCGGCTTTCGTAACCGGAGTTGGCACCCGACGTCGGTTCGTCAGCGAAAGAGGACCGGATCGGGCGCAGAGGGCAGGGAAAGTAACGAAGTGCTGTCGGATGATTTCAGAAAAGTTCCAGGACCTGCGGAAGAGGGCGCTGATGAAGAAGGCTCTGCAGAAAAGGCACAGGGAGGAGAGGAAAATGAGCGAGGCCATCATGTCGACGTGGCTTCAGTTTCTGAAATCGGTGAATACGAAACTTCTTTCTCGGACAAAGACTTCCTCAGCGGCCACCCAACTTATTCTGCCACCACTGACCGCCTCCTGCCCGAACCTCGGCCTCCGCGCGGACGTCAACGATAAAAATCGCTGTGGTTGATGTCGTTGATGCCTCTCGATCCCAAGCAAAAACGTGCGAAGGGACGTTGCAAGTCCGAGAACTTGGGTTATCGCGAACCCGAATGCATGCAAACGGGATTCTGCCTCAAATCTTGGACGTTGACTAGTATTTACCTTACGGTTGACAATTTCTATGCAGTTTTATACGTTTACGGATGTTAATACATTAGTATGTGCTCATTCACATAATGGACCGTTGCAACACCCCGTTTACTAAAAAGACCTTTGTGGTCGTGCATGTACGGACCAAACTAGAAACCAAATATGAGCGAACATCAAACAAACTCCTGTTAAAATTTGATCCATAACTAACTACGCATACAACCAAATTCACCGTCCAAATTATATATTGCAATTCCGTTTAGCGTCTTTCATTTGCTTACAGATCTATATTTTTTTTGTACATTGACGAGAGTAATTTTTAAATTTTCAACAATAACGGCCCCGTTTATTTTCAGGAGTATGATTTAGAAACCGAAGAATACAGAGTAAAAAAATCTATTAATTCGACAATGGCCGAACTACTGTCTCAAGATATGGAAGGTGAATAATTTATGTGATGTTTATATTCATCGTAAAGAAAAAAAAAAGTTAAAAAAAATTAAAATTTAATATAATTACTGAAATTTTTATCTGAAATTTTAAGGTCCCGACAGATTTTCCATCATAATAATGGCTCGGAACAGAATTCAGAGTGAGCAAACAGTTGTAAGTATTTGAAACGCTTTTCAAAGGATATGGCAATATTCACAGTAGGTAATAATAAAAATTCCAATTATATATGTGAATGTTTATATATATATATATAAATAATGCATCACGGTTTTATTTTACGCCTGATTTAGAAGATTTATCCATGATTGCGGAGTGGCGGATTTAAACATTATTAAATACTTCTAAATGAAAATTTCCCATAAAGACATCGTCGCTTTCAAATAAAATTTAATTAGTCGCACATGAATATCAAATGCTCTTTCGGCCGACACTTTCACATTATATTTTGTAGCTAACCTTCGTAGATATCATCCTCTAAGATTATTCGGCTTATGGATTATCCAGAGCAGACTCATTCCGTGCTAAGACAGACGTCACACACGATTACTGGAAAAGTCAAAACAGCCAGCGAATGCCCAGTTCAAGCTTATAAAACTTCCGTGGCAAGTAAATTCCCGGAGTAATCTTAATGCCATATTAAATAATAAAATCGCGCCGGGAATTTATGGGATCATCCTTAGAAGCATATTTTTATCTTTAATACACACGCATCGCTCTTTTCATCCATGTATCTAACACTTTCCATCGCATTTTATTAACGTTTGGAACGGGTGACCTCTCCCAAATGGAAATGGTCCCCTCGGCTGGGTATCCAGTCGTAATCGGCACGATCGGGCAAGATCATAAGTCCCACAAGGCAATAAAACGCAACAAACATGGGTGTAAAATAACTCGGAGTTAAATGAAAATATCACAATGAAGTATTTCGCAGGGCAAATCAGCATGGAAGACTGTCAAAGCAGAATATTTTAAATCGCAAAAAATAATTTGATAGAATAATCAGCTATAAGAATGTAAATTTAAGTGATTTCCTTAAAGTTTTGAATTATGTTATACGTTGTAGATCATGAAATTTTGTTTATATTCAGCCTCTCCAAGTATCTTTCGCCATAGAAATAATATTGGAGACAGCGATTGAACTGTGGGCCGAAAAAAGGATGCACTGCTTGGTGGAAACCGTCGTAAAAGAATTACTGGAGGTAAATACAGAAAAATTGCGCTGCACCGAAAATAGAGAAACTCCAAAATGTATAATTTTCAGAACTTTAGGAATTTAGTTGTGAAATTTACAGGCGGTCAAGTTATTAAAACTACTTAATTACGTTTTACATATTTTTCGTTCATGTCAAAATGTTTACATAATTACTTATGCAAATAATTTAAAATACCCATAAGCTCGTTAATAAAATTCTCTAATTTATACGTAGCAAACATAAGCATATATCACGTTCACATTATAATGCCAGGCACAATACATAATTTTATCAAATTTTTTTAAACTCTTAAAATGAAAACTATTTATCTTCAAAAGGCATACATAACCTACTTGGATTGTGCAGAGATTGCACTCATAATTTTCGCTGATTACTTTTTCATTAATATTCAATTACATTTTTTTCCCGCTATAGCTAATACGTATAAAAATTATATTTTTATATTTTATCACATACAGATTTTACTATCTTTACATCAAGATGCATGTATGTATGTATGCATATGTATAAATCATATTTTTTTACATCAATCATTACTATGACATCACATTCCTGTATACGTTATCTTTTCCATATCACATCTTTACTATAAACGATCTTATTTTTCATCAGGTTGGTCACAGGCGTATGGAAGAGTTGAAATTAAGGAGCAAGAACATCGGAGAGGCGGTGTTAAACACAAATTACAGGTCGAAGGAACCGAGAGGAATAATTTTCAGGGAGGACGAAAAGGAAGACAGTAAGAAAAATATAACGCCCGATTCGTCTAGAACAACTCTCGCGGAAACCGAAATCGAGCGACTGTCGAGCAACTCTTTGAAGAAGGCAACCGAGACGGCAAAGAAAGCCTCAGAATCGGATGAAGCTCCCGAAATTGCAAAGGTACTCGTTGCAGGTTCCTGTGGCAATATTCTCCCAACACAACCTGGATCACGGACATGAAAAAGATGTCTAAGCGACTAATTTTTTTATTTTTCAGGGTGTAATTGTGAATTATGTTCAGTAAGTACTTCGAAGCTGTTACTATACCTGGTATTTAGTTCTACATTTATCCTGGTACATCCCTTAACTTCTAACTCGTCGAATATAATATGTTCGAAAAAACAAAATCGCAAAACCAAGATCTCTTTCCGATAAGTGTAACTCTTAACTTGCACAGCATGGACGAAGCAGAAGATAAAACTCCACTTGTGCAGCATTTCCTCGAGCTGAATCTAAATTTTGCGTTAATCGTCCTCCTGCGAGGATCATTAAAATCTGCAGAAGTTCGAATTTATATAAAATCCAGATCGTAAATTAACAATCTGTATGGGCGGATTGTGACCCATCAATCATAAAAGTAAACGAGCCTGGGAAAAGTTTTCTTCCGTCGGTGGGTTGCCGACTGTTCATCAAGGCTTTCGGAACCGCAAATTTAACCTTTAATTAAAATCATATCATAATTAAGTTCAACTTATTTCTTTTGAAGCTTCGGCCCGGTGGACGTATGCCGATACCAGAGCGAATACGACGTCGAGACCGAGCTAAAGCCCGTCGCAGGAAGACCGAAAACCCCAATGGTAAGCACCTTTCTTCGGTCTTCTGCAAAAGTCGGATCGGAAAAAGTTCGATGTGCATTTCGGTTAGATCAAAACGGGCAAGGAAACCAATTCCGAACCTCAGCACATATGGACGAGGCACGACGCAGGTCGAGGTGTCCACCGAAATCCACTTATTCGGCGGTTTCGAGCGGAGCAACGTATAGTTTATTTTTAACGATCTAAATAAGCCACCGCGTACCGCAGAAAGGTCCCAGGTTGCTCATCACCGATGTAAAGCACTAGACCATGATTTGAATGTCCCAAAAGTCACGCACTGACCGGTGTATAATTTCTGGTTTAAGCCCACCCAGAAGACCCTCTGCGAGGCAGGTTTCTCGGAGCAAAGGCTCAAAGATATTTTGCCGACATTCTCGGACGGGGTGGAACTCAAGGAGAAAGGAAAATTTCGGAAATTGTTCAAGAACGTGGCCGTGCAGCTCTTCAAACGTGCCATAGTCATTACGGAGCGTGCCTATGAACCGGCATCACGAATCCGAGCGATTAATAAACTGATATTCCTGGGAGGTAGGAATATATTTTGTTCCTTCTACCTTGAATATTGCTACCGCTTCGACATCGAATCTTCGTACGTGCGTTCGACCGCACCGAAGGAAACGATCGAACTCTTGTTCGGGAAACCTTGACAGACATTGACGATTCTGCTTCCGGCAAAACGCGAATCAAAACGTCCATCAAAGTGTTAAATATTTCTGCTCAGAAAGCAGCGATGGTAAGTCTGCAGAAAATTACATAAGCCATTAATTTAATGACTGAATTGTGCCCGCAACACGCCATAAACGATTTCGGAGAATATGATAATTGCCGCTGACCCTGCATTACCACAGCTCTTGCTCATACTCACGCTATTTCCATTCCACATGAAAACTGTCCTTTTTTCACTGGGAAGGGGCTCTTTCGGGCGTTTCGTGCCTCGTATTCGCCGATGCTCATTTACTTGCTCAGGAAACAAAATATTTCGAACACTATGTACAGACACGAACCCTCCAAAGTGCGACTAAAAAAAAAAAAAAAATTTAAAAAACAAAACGATGAGGAGACTTTCTTCAATTTCACGTACACGTAACAAATAAACAAAGGTTATAAACAAAACAAAAATTATTAATGCAGAACGAGGCACCTGCGTCATGAATCGTTAAGAGTCACCGACGAATTGTTTCACGAAGACAAAAACTTAAGAAATCATGGGCATAGTCACCGACTCGACCGGCATCATTATTATCGAACTTTTCGTTTCAGACATCGAAAGATCGAATGTTGTGAAAACCCTTTGCTTCCTCGTAATGAATAAGACTGAAAAATTTCTCTACGACTGCCAAGAGTTTGACTGGATCGTGAAGGTTCTTGGTCGAGAGGCCATAAATGAGATTTTGAAACCTGCCGAATTCCAAAAGCTGCAAAACGATGGCGTCGCCAGGACGAAAATAATGTTTTACAAGCCAAAAGCAAAGAAAAAATAAACTCCTTCAAAAGGTCAAAAAAATTTACAAGTTCATACATTATCAAAAAAAATTATTTGTAAAAGCTTCCTGCGATTGAAAACATGGTTTCATTAAATCACACTTATTTTAACTATCTAATATACAGTAATATATTTACAACTTTAAACTGTAGCAGAATATTTGTTGATTATCAATATTAATAAAACGAGATTTTCATTGATTGATGTCGAAACTTCAAATTTGAAACGTTAAATAAAGCTGTAGAAGTGAAATTCGGATTTGATATTTCATTGGACAATAATTTAAAAATCAAAAGTAATATTTTCTCAAAAAAATTCAAATAAATAAATAAAAGCTTATTCGCAAATATTTGTTAATTCAAACAAAAAAGCTCGTTAATTCGCGGAGTTGAAAGACTTAACTAAAAGAATTAATTGTTCATAAATAAAGTTTTATTAAAAATGAACAGGAATTTTGTATGTATTTATAATAGCGATCACAAATATCAAATTTGTCAGCTTAATTCATTTGCTAAAAATAAAATATTGTTCTTGATATTTTGCACATTGTAACAATTTTTGTTAAAAAATAATTTTAAAATTAAAAATTCTATTAATAATAAAAAAATAAAAATTATTTCTTCTCATTTATTTTGCACAAATATCAAACTTTTAATTTTATCACTTGGCTCTAAATATTTTTCATATCTTTGATTGAATTTAGGGCCTTTAGATTTTATAAAATTTATTTTATATTAGATTTAAATGATGTCTTGAATTTTATTGATGACTACTGAATTGATTTTATCTTATTGAAGTATAAGTTACTTTTATATAATACATGAATTGTAAAATGTTATTTAGTTTAAATTCAGAAAATCTTATTTTTTGGAAATTCGTAATTGATTTTCAATTTTATCTTTAACTGAAAATTATTTTGAAACACACGAAATTTATTTGTTCGCAATTCGATTAGTTGACTGTTTCGAAATTAAACTTAAATACAGATAAATTTATATCTTGGAATAATTTTGCACTGAATTTAATAAATATAAAAATAAATATTTTAATATTTTATGTAAAAACATTCTGAGAAGTAAAAAAATTGAAAGAAATAATAAATACAAAATATATGCTATGGCTCAAGTGATTATCCAGAAACTTTTAAGTTCGTTTAGTACCATACACCATGATGTTTACAGACAATACAATAACTTCATAATATCGATATAATGTCTTTGAATCATTATTTGTTAATTATTTAAAATATTACAAAGTCACTGCTTAATTTACAATTTTCGACAATATTTCAAACGGAATATGAGTACAAATCTATACATATTGGCGTTGACCTATTGGACTTCACATGTCCTTTTTTTGGCTACAATTGTTTTCAAGAATCCATTTAATTTTAATTAATAAGTTAATAATATTAACAATTTTAGGTTAATCACACGTTGTATCTTATACTAACGGAGTTTAAATATCAGTTAACATATGTAAAATAATATATTTTCGCTGAAAACGAAAAGTTGAAGTTTCATTGAAAGAATAATAATATACCATTCAAATGTCGACACTAAAGTTGCAAAATGGTATTTGTAAATCCGATCACATTCATATGCAATAACGGACAAAAAGCACAATGCAAATCACGTGTTTGCAATATCGTCTCGGTCCTTATCTATGCCGTTTATAAAAGTGCAAAATTTTTTAAAATTAATAAGACATCGATTTTGCATTTGTTTCTCTTGCTATTTTGGTTAAATATTAAACATTATAACCTAATATTACAGAAAAAAAATTATTTCATAAATTTGTTTCAGATTTTGTGAGCAATTGGAATAGAATATTACTGATACAAAGTGGCCAATATAATATGTTCGATAACATAATGCGATCGAGTTAATCATTAATAATACTCTTTAACCATATAGTTGAATTTATTAATCACCCAGCCCATAACATACATTAACTATGAATTCAACATTTAGAAAATGATTTTAACATTCAAATGTCTTTTTTTTATCATAAAAGGTTACAAGATATTTATATGAAATGTAAAATTTAAATCGAAGTTCAAAAAATAAAATCTTAAACACTTACTCAGATTATTTTTACAAAAATTATAGCTTTTGTGTAAGAAATAAAAGTAATATTACAAGTATAAACTAGCTGCAAAAACAATATCTCTTTTAATTAATATAATAGCTTCATTAAATTGTCTTTCTAAATGAGGATCACCAATATTTTTCGCCGCCTGAATAATTTGTCTCAAAATTTCCTCTAGTCGTCGCATGGACCGAATAATACTACCTACAAGGTGAAAAATTAATTTTTAAACTTCTCTCAAAATCTCACTACCTTTTCTATAAAAAAAACACATTTTTATTAAGATAATTCCCAAACCAGAGGCAAAAAATTCTGAAGCAAATTATAAATATTAGGTGAAATTAAAAATATAATTGAAAAATTTATTTTTCATTTCTATAATTAAAAGGTGACCCATTTGTTGACTTTCTATATGAAATAAGGATTTAATTTTATTACAAAAAAAAATGCTTTTATTTTTAAATAACCAAAGTTTTATATTTCCAGTTTTAAAAATGTCATTCAAGATGATATTCTTATCGTTGCATAAGAAAAATATAAATTTTTTAATTAAATTAAAAATACTAAACATTAAATTCTTATTAAGATAAATTAAATGCGGAAAAACAAATATTTCATGTACTGTATCAGTTTGAAAAATATAATTCGATTATTTAACTAACCTTCATATATATCGGTCATCTCGCAAATTTTTCTAAAACTAGCACCACGACACCATTCATAAAATACATCCATCAAATATGGTTTAAAAGATTCTATATAACTATCTTCGTCCACTTCCATTTTAGCCTCATTTGCAACTCTAGCTATACGTCTGGCTAATTCTTGCATTTGCCTAAGAGGTTCTGGAAAATTATTAAAAATAACGGTCAATACTTACTATTCTTAGCAATAGTTGATGTTTTAATATTGTTACTGCATACACGAATCATTAATGTATAATTCGATGTAAATTTTCAAAAACAAAATCTCTTTTAATCAGTTTTTGAAGATATTCTGTTTTAAAAATTATATGACTCGGAAAACTTAAATTTGTAGAAAGTATAAAAAGCTATATACTTATAAATCCTTTCCAAAAAATAATGGGGGCTTTATTTTTAAAGTTTTAAGACAGCGTAAACAAGCATAAATATAAGTATATAAAAATACTAGCATGCTGTTAGTAAACTATGACCAAACATTAAGAGAACAAAAAAAATATACCTGAGAGTTCATCAGTTAATTTCGGCATTTTTTGTGACTTTTCGTCGCAAACAAAACAACTAATCAAAGCAACGCTTTGTGGTATGGACAAATTGTTGAAAACACCATTGAAAATTAGTTCAGTCATAAGTAGTTCATCCACACTGAAAATATAAAAATGATTCATATTTGATATTCTAAAGCCATTTATAGATCAACTCTAAAAGTGAGATAACATTAAAAGCATTAGTCCTATACACATATCAAAAAATATTACTTTTATAGGTTTTATTAATCCTTTATGATTTTATAAATTACATATTGATTTGCTATATGAGTTGTATTCTTAAGTAAATTTTTTAATTATTTGCCTTATCAATTTTTTTCAAAATTTTACTCCATATAATTTTTCATTTTCTAAACATATTCCTGAAGTTCATTTCTATTCGGCTAGTATAAAATCATTCATATCAATTCAAGCACTCAATAAAATAGTCGAAATATCAATTACTTGGATATATAATTAAAAGCAAAATGTTTGACAGCTGCTAACTTACCTACTTAATTCACAAGCTACCCTGCCTTTTAGTTCGATTACATCAGATGATGTACAATAGCCCATTCTTCTTAAAACTCGTTTTCTGCATTTCAACTCATTCATTTGAAGTAATGACTTGGCTTTCTTCAAATCAGACTTCAATGTCTTTAATTCTGATCCAACAGATACTTTCTTGCAATATATTTTATATATTGTCGCTAAATCAGGATGGTTGTGAAGTGGGTGACTATAAAGTCTGTCTTCAAACGTTTTTATTCTCTTAACAATATCAATGAAATTTTCATCTTCTATTTTCATATCTACAATTGGATCTAATAATGGCAGAGATTGTGAAAATCGCTTTTTTGCCTCCTGGAAAAACAAAAGAATAATTCAATTTAAAAACTTGTTGGATCACAAAATATAACTGTATCATTGAATATCTTCATTTTCTTTTTTTAAACAGAATAAATAATACAATTAAATTTCGTCTGCAATTAAAATTAATAATGTGGCATACATTAGTGAAAGGAAAACTTAACCAATCCCAATTTGTTCAATTCAAATTTGATTGGCAGTCTTAAAAAATTCCAAATTAAAAAAAAATTATTTTAATTTTACAAAAAAGGAATAAGAATCGATGAAAAAATATTTAAAAATAAGATAATTATAGATTTGAAATAAAATTTTACAATTAATTCTCGCTTTATAAGAATTCGAACTACGCACAAGGGAATAAATATAAAATTTTTTTATTAAATTAAAATTAAAAAATTTTTTACTTATTAACTTTCGTTCTGCTTTTCAAATGTAAAAATTCGGAATTCATTAACTAACATCGCGCAAATAGTTCATACAAATATATGTACAGAACATACTTCAAGCAACATAAAGAACGATTTATAAGCGAATTCGCGACTGATCAATGAATGGTATTTTTCATGTTTAAAACATAAAAGAACTCTAGAAGTTAAAAGAAATATATATATATTTCATAATTTTAGTGGCATCATAGTCCAACGAAAACGAAAACTTCTGTTTTATTTTATTAATTTCTAATTTAATTTTAATTGCACAGCATTAATTTCATTACGTTTTTAGGTAAAAAGTGTATTTTATTATTACTTTTTTTATTAGCCATCAGCTTCGGACATGGCGAACTTAACTTTATTATAGGGTTCTCGGAAAAAAATTGAAATGAATACATTTTGTTTATAATTATTAAAATTTATCATATATGTTCTCAGAGAAATTTAAATTAAAATTATAGAATTCTATAGAATTTAATGTTTGAATGTGAGCTATTTTATTTATCTTTCAGGCATGGAAATAGCTCTCATATTTTCTATGGAGTAAATACTTTTTTTGGCATAATTTTATGAAATAAACAAAAACGAGATTTAGTTGGACAAGTAAAATATAAATAAAATTAAAATTTAATATTAAATTTATTACGTTTTTAAAATTAAAATGCCAATGTTAATCAATAAACCTAAAATAACTAATATTATTTTATTAATTCAAACCATTAATTATATTACTAATTAAAACATTTTACCTGTATTGTCTTAAATGAATTAAGCCGTGAATCAAAGGATCGCAAATCTAATGGAGATTTAATCCTAACTGAACTTATATGGGTTATTAAAGTGTGAGTAACGGGAATTACTTCCAAAACTCCTCTCTCACCCGGCGGACACGGCTTAAGATCTCCTTTGGTCGACTTTTCTGCTAAATTTAACATTATATCTACAATTAATCTGACAGAATTTTTCTTTGAAGGATTACTTTTGTTCTTATCTTCTTCCTTCTTGTAGTTGACAACCATGCCCCATTCAAATTCATTATCTTCTTTCTTGACCTGAAACGAGGTAAAATATGAAAGTTTCATTAAGATGGAATTTTATCTTACATATAGAGTAAAATAAATTATTTCTGTGTAAAATTTTGAACTGTGAAACATTGTGATAAATTCAATATAATCTTGAATAAATATTTTGGTTTGGAAAAACCAAATTCTTAAATATTTTGGTTTTAAAAATTTATTCAATCACAGCTGCAACATAAATTATATACAGGAAATACTACTGAATACATTGATATTATGATTTAACTTTTTGTTCAAGATATTACAAAAAAAATTGAAAACCGCACCTTTACAAGACGACCAGGTTGCAAAAATGGAATTAAATAATAAGGCTTGGTTATATAGGATTGAAATTGTTTGCCTAATTCATCCAATTGTTCTCTGATAGAATAGTAAGATGCTAATTGACTTTCTTTTGGTATTACGATACTATCATATTCCTCCTGTTTCATCTTCACATCTGAAAAATTCCAATATTATTTTTTAAAGTCAATAAAATTCTGAAGCAAAATTACAAAAAATAAAGTTAATTATTTACTTTCATATAATGCTGGAATTGCGGACTGATTCTGAAATTGAAAGAAGCTCCTTTCAAGCATATATTCCGGATTTATTTCCTCAACACGAAGTAAATTAAGAACCATATTATATGTCAAATGAAAAGCAGAATTTATTGCATCAGGAGCTCCATTAACTATATTTCTTCCGACACCAGGACTGACCTGTTCGTCTATCATAAGAATTACGATTCCCTTTTCATCCAATCCTCTTCTACCTGCCCTTCCAGACATTTGAATATATTCACCAGATGAAAGCTACATGTTTTACAAACATAAAAAAAGTTAATAAAAGCCATTAACATTCATAATTACAATGCCATTCAAAAGGATTGGCATTAGATTTCCCGTTTCAGATGCAACGGTTAGGTAATCAACGTTTTGCAATAATATAGATAGGAAAAGCTTAAAGATAGAATCTGAAATGGATCTGGGTGATTTAGTCTGATCAATGTCAAAATAAAACGTACGAATCTATAGTTTTTTCCGTCAAATTTCCTACAACCAGTGAATAAAACTGTCCTAGCGGGCATATTAAGACCCATGGCAAAAGTTTCAGTTGCAAACAAAGCCTTGATAAGACCTTCTGCGAACAAAATTTCAATAGTTTCCTTCAATATAGGCAAAAGTCCTCCGTGATGGATTCCAATACCACGTCTTAGTAATGGTAAAACATTTTCAACCTGAGGTAATTTTCGATCTTCCTCCTTTAATATATCCATTGCATTACAAAATACTTCATCAACAAGTTTTTTTTCTTCAGCTGAAAAAAACAGTTTTTTTTCTATTGTTTTTCTCAAAAATTTTTGATATATAAACATCAGAAACTAAATGCCGTTTCATCCTACTTGTATTGAAATCCAATTTGGCCATTTGAAGAGCATAAGTTTCACAGTCTTTTTTGCTGAAACTAAAGCAAATTACTGGAGCAAAATTACGTTCCATGATCATTTTAACTATCTTGTAAGCATTAGATCCACGTCCGAAAAAAGTATTTCCTCCACGTCTACCGGCTGAATCTCCTTTGGCAGCATCACCAGCATTTTGCAATACTGCCATTGCAGTATTAAAATTATCTTGTCTAAACTGGCCCTAAATAAAGTAAACAATTTATATTTTCATGTTTCTCTAACATTCCTATTACATTAAAAAAATTAATCTAAAAGGAAGTTTATACATTTTCATCAACAACTAGATGAATACCATCCCCTCCAGCAGGAAATATGTAGTGTTGCAATGGTGTAGGTCGATATTCTGTGTAAACAACATGACATGGTTGCTGATGTAAATGAGCTACCCATTCTGCAAATTGTCTAGCGTTTGGTATTGTTGCAGATAAAAATACATAATGAACATTATCAGGAAGAAGAATTAAAGTTTCTTCCCATACAACTCCTCTTTCTTTGTCACGCATATAATGAATTTCATCAAAAACAACCCAACCAACTTCCCTCATTACTTCAGATCCACGGTAGAGCATATTTCTTAAAATCTGAAATAAAAATATTAGCTTTAGTATTTCTGGTCATAAAATTTAATGCAATTTGTATAAATCATTTTTAAGTTACAAAATAAATAGTTCAACAGGTGAAATCTCTGAAGCTTAAAATTGAACAATTACAGCAACAAATGTTGCTAAAATAATTAATTGTTAGAAAAATCTTAATAATTTTTTCTGTTGATTTATTTTTAAATTTGATAGTAAATAAAGCCCTTTCAGTGTATTTCAATATATGAATTTAAAATTTTATGAGGTTTATTGCTTAAAACAAAGAATTCATTCAAAACCTTGTAAGAATAAATAATTTCCAAAGTTCCTACTCCATACATATGTGGCTGAATAATAATTTGGAATTAATTTTTTGATCTGAGATCTCATATTACAATAATGATACCTTTTTTATATAAGGTATATTATTTATATTGTAATAAATAAATTATTACCTCAGTTGTCATAATTAAAATGCTTGCTGTTGGATTTATAGTTACATCACCAGTAACAAGCCCTACATCTTTGAATTCCTCTGTAAATTCTCTGTATTTCTGATTACTAAGTGCTTTTATTGGAGTTGTGTAAATAACTCTTTGTTTGTCTCTTAAACTTTTAGCTATACTATACCTGAAAGAGCATTTACGTAATTATAAATATCTTCATTTTCTGAATATGAAATATAAAAACCAATTTATTTTATAACTTCTTAATATTTTTGTTAATATTTCACACACAATTTAAGATCTTTCATGCCAAATACATAAAGAAATAAACAAACAGTGTGCAACAAAATAGCATTAAGGTAAAAATTACCTTTATATATTGAATAATATATTTAATTAAAATTACTGAACAAATTTGATAAAATTATTTATTTTACAAAATTGTGCTATCTTATTTTTTTTAAAGATAAGTACATTCTATAATATAAATTATAAATATAATTTAAATATATATTTTACTCTATTAATAATTTAACTGCTTCACCTAAACAAACAAAATATAATTTTAAATTTGGTTCAGTATAGTTAAAAAAAACATGGTTTTTAAATAGATCTTTAAATCAATTATTGCAAGTAATTTTTTAAAAGTTACACATAGAGCTGCTTATTGAGAAAAAAATTGGAACTTACTCGGCAACTACTGTTTTTCCTGCTGAGGTATGTGCTGAAACCAAAACTGATTGATTGTTTTCAATGCATAAAATTGCTTCTTCTTGAAATGGATCAAGAACAAATTTATATTCTTTGGCAGGTGTACCAGATGGATTAATTAAAGGTTCATATTCTTGATCTGGAGGTAATGCCACTTCATGTGTGCAAGCATTCTGAGTGTCTATAACATGGATTTTTATTCTGTGAGCCAATTCTTCAATACTATAATGAAAAAGCAGAATGATTTTATGTACCAACACTGTCTTGCTAAAATGTTCTTCAACTGATAAATGTAAAGATAAAATTACAGTGGTTAAATCTCGTGAAACTTACTTAATGTCATCAAAAGTAGAGTCAATCCTTTGATGTTTATTAACTCCATCATCATTGTCTTCATGTTGTCGTTTAAGAGATGCGTTATCAAATTGCTCTTTTTCACTGAAAATATAACGAAAAGTAATTTTCCATTACTTCTCAGAAATTTGAGAGATGGGATTTTCTAGATAAAAAGAAATAAGTTTTATTAAATGCAGCAACATGGATAGAGGAAGGAACTTGACTCTAAACGACAACCTCTTAGTTTCATGGACAGAGATTATTTCGTTCTGTTTATTTCCTTCTGTCTGAGTCACAGTCTTTGATATGTCCGGAATGATTTGTTCAGGATCTTCTTCGAAAACTTGGAATATATCGTCACTGAAATCTGCCATTATTCCCTCAAATTTCCTTATTACTCAATACACACAAGAAATGTTGGTCTAGCAAAGCGTGTTGAGAGCAGGGGGGCCAACCTCCAAGGCGTTTATTTTGATAGAGAACGGACAAAAGCCGACTCGAAATGGAGCAGGAAAATGCATTTTTTCAGCAAATGGAGAGCCTTATTCACTTTTTCAGACTTTTAAAAAAATCACTTTTTTTTTTTTTTATTGATAAATGTTACTTCATAGATGATGCCTTTACGTTTTTAATGTTTAAAACGAATTTTTTTTAATTTTTACGATTAGTTCATTCTACGTAATTTTATTTGACCACAAATATTTCATTATCCGTTCATATCTACGACTACTTCAATATTATTTATTCCGAGGCGAGAAATCTTGTGTTTAATTCTAAATGTTCTAAACAATTCGATTGTTCAAACAAAAACGAACAGTTGTCGACAAACAAAAATCGATTGATGCGTCGATAATTTGATATTTGATCCAGGCCAACATATACTGTACAGCGATGTCCCGTTGCTTTTCGTTTCATGCCTCGGTTCCAGATTCCACAAGGATCCTAATTCTTGTCCTCGGTTTGAGCAATAATTACCGGGTGACATTCTAACATTCGAAAGTCATGCTTTTTCATACGCCGAGAGCAAACTGCATTCGAAGGAGCACAGCAAAAAAAACACCGAGGAATCAAATTTCCGTTCCTCATTCGGCGTTAACCCGATTTACTCGGGATCAGGATCGTTGCATTGGAGTCGCACAGGATTGTAAAATAAATCTTTGGAGAGTTTCCCTGAAGTGCGGAAATTGCGTCAGCAGAGTTTCCGGCACCCGAAGGATACCCACGGGCCTGAGATCGAAACAGACGATTTTAAAATTTGAGCCAGAAGATTTCGGCGGAGGCATTTTTTGGCGCGTGTTCCAGCGATCGGCGAACACCCAAAGGCTGCAATGGGGGGGCCCGCGTCGGGGAAACCGCGGCACGGGACACCGTCGCGCCCTCCGCGAACGCCAGAAGAGACTCCTCTGCCGAAATCAATAATCGTCGAGACGGCGCGTTGGTCGTCTAAAACTGCCCGGGTACATCGCGAAGGGGTGTCTCGCAACGACAGCGTACGCTGAAGGCAAAACGAAATCTCGTCGGATTCTGACAATATTTTTTATTTCTCACCGATTTTCCGTGTGCGCGCGATCGCAAATAAATTACGCGCATGGGATTGTTCATGTGAGGAAGGATCCGCTGACGCCGTGCAACAGAGAGTTAGGTTTACAGAAGACGCGAAACGCGCAACTCTGAGATCCGAATTACGATAAATTGATTTTGAATGTGAAAGTTGCAAACCTTCCGGTGTCATGAAACGGGGTATCTGCGGGTAGGGATGCAACGGCTGCATCCTTCCACGTATGTCAAACGGATTGACCGCCTCGCGATTGTTATTCGACGGTCGACCCGTCCATGTGCGTAGCGAGCGTCGTTTCCACTTTGGTTGACAAATTTACGCGTTAAACTGCAAGCTTGGGATTGCTTACGACAGATGAATCGGTTCGACGCGTCCGACTTTGGAACATTATCCGCGATGACGGGAAAGTGTTCGCGTCGACAGCGACGGGATAATTGGCCGGCGAGAAAGGCGCTTCTCCTGGTCGGGATTTTCATCGCTCTCCTTCCGTTCTCTTTGGAGCAGGACGAGGACATACCGCATCACGAGTAAGTATATTCCCTGAAGCCACGCCCCCCCCTCTCGACAAAACATTATGCGTGCGTGTCCGTATGCGTGCATGCATGTTTATGTGAGGAACCGATGCCGCAGCGGGATTTATCGCTCGCTCGCTTTCTATGGATGCCTCGCAATGACGGGATCGGATCGGCGATTTTTTAATGGAGCCGAATCGATGGTGAGAGGGAAGATGGTGAGACCGGAAAAGGAATTTTGGGAGAGACCACGTGATTGCAGTTTATAAAGGGAGGGGGGGAGGGAAGGGAGATCGGATGAGACGAGAAGCTCATAACAGGAAATTACGTCATGACGTATATTTGTACTATAATGTGGGCCATGTTCTTCAAAACGCTCGCTTGATTTCCCTTTCCGATCGTAACATCGTTCGGGAGCAAACGTCACCCTCGCCTCAGCGCACCCCAACAAGGAAACCTGGCAAAATAAGCAGGAAAATCTGTTTTTGGCGCTTCGTGATTAGTATTAGAAAATATTTCCGTTTTGCGTTGGCAGAAGGAAAATTTTGCTCCGAGAAAATTTTTTCCCGCGCAATAAAAACCGAGGCTTACGTTGCGGGGCAGAAGCTTATCTAAAATCAGGTCTAAAACTCATGCATTTTAATTAACGGAAACATGTTCGGGCTTCATTCTTGAATTTAAAAATTCCAAGGAAGGATGCGAAGCATTTAAGATTGCAAATCAACCCAGGAAAAAGCAGAAACTTTTTCCTTTTGAAAATTATATAAAACTAATCGCGATGCAGGGAAAAATTTCAAATGAGGAAAACTCCTCCGGACTTTTTTTATCTGCTCCTTTTTGTCAGTTTTTTTCTTTTTTTAAGTTCAGGAATATAAGTTTTCCTTTCGTAATCAATAATCATTCTAAAAAATCCTGAGAGAATTAAATTTAATTTCCCCACTCGGTTCTTCGTTTACTCCATTACCAAAGTGGAGTAGTATTGAATTAATAAGAGTGTTCTTCGGCGTAACGATATCCAATTATACAATTTGCTTAACAAGATTTTTCGCTTGTGCAAAAATTGATTAAACCACATTAAAAACAAAAAAGGTCACTTAAGTTTTAGATAACACTATAAAACCCAGATTGAAATATTATGGTAAAATCCAAATCTGGAAAATTAAATTTTAATATCTATTATTTGGGCAATTTAACGACGACCAGTTTACAATTTTCTTTTTAACATCGTAGATGGTGGTCGATGACACTGTTTAAAATGAAATTATCAATAAGACAAATTGTCATCTGAAAATGTGGAAGCCATTCAACGAATATTAAATGAGAAATCCCCTAACATATATGACCTATAATGTTAGTATTAAGGTTTGAGATTAAGATTCGCTCCACTATTCGCAAGATTAATTTTAACCGCGGCAAGATTTTCCAGATTCATAAATATTTATAATTCAAAATGTCAAAGTTACTCTTGGATATTTATTTCCCGTTAATAAAACGTCGGGTTTTAACAATTTTTTTTTCTTTATCTCCGAAGCGTTTTTACAATATCGGATCTTGCAGGTAGAAAGTCAGTTTAATGACTTTCGGCTTTAATCTGGCATATTTTTTTAACTGATCATACCTTGCGAATGCACTGAAATGCAATTAGCCTCGACACGAACGGAACAAATAAAAATATTGCAAAATACATATTATATTGTAAGATTTTTGAATAAAAATAAGCGGAATAAAAAGCTGAATAAGAGGTTTAATATTGGAAAAATACAGTAATGCGGCCTTACCTTATGAAGTTTGCGGGGGGTCTAAGGCGGGGGAGTGGGGCGAAGCGGAATTGTCAAATCTTCAACTAAAAGAAAAATTTTTTGTTTCCAGAAGATCGTTAAAAAAGCAGATGTTCCACAGTTCCTCAAAGCTCAGGTCGTTCTTTGGGTTAAGCCTCGAAGTTATTATTGTAAACCCTTTAAGAAGTTTGTATTAAATTTAAAAGAAAGCAATATGTATAACACGTGGAAAAAAGAGGAGATATCACATTGTAGAAAATACAAGTGGATTTTTCTAAAAAACTGAAAAGCTAGTAAAACAGTTCGGATTCGCCAGGTCAAAGAAGTAAATTTTGCCTCTTCACTTTCGTCAGATAATTTAATGCGATCTGAAACAATGGGAATTTACATATCGTATTAAAATGTAAGAATAGTCTATATTTTCAAATATCCTGAACTTTGTATTGGTGACTGACGTATCCTTAATATCCTCCATTGCTACACTTATTGTTTCTCCATTATGCCTCGCATCTTACATCCAGATAATATTCTTCGGATGTTCTAGTTAGCTCAGACAGCATATTTTTTTTTTCCCATGTTTCGTTTTTCCAAAAGGATTTGAAAAAAAACCTGCGACATGTAAAAATTAACTGATTTAACTAAATCTTTAAAAATATTTTCTTAATTTTTAATATTGAATTTCCCTATTTTCAGTTTTTAATTACCTATTTCTTCCTTCCGCGCATCAGATTCAGGTAGACAGATGAAAGCTTGTGGTCATCAGTATTTTTCATTGTATATCATTTTGTCGGGAAATTCAGAAACTTTTTCTGGCGTTTGCCATTGTAAATTCATTATTTGATTCATATACTGGTACAAATCTGAGTAATATCTCTTAACGAAAGGACCAATTCGATGCCTAAGATGGGGCCCGGAGCCTTTGGCAATATTAAAACTTTCAGTTTAAAACTCCAAGTCCATGTTCCGCAGTAACAGAATATTTGAGAATTAAGTAACAGTAGCGAGGTAATGAATGAAATGTAAATTTATCTCATTAAAAAGTCTTTCGCTTCAATTATGAAAAAACTAATATGCCGAGCGATTTTCAAATAAAATCCGAGATATTATTGCAAAAAAATGAAAATTTGATATATTATATTTATTTATATCAAATAAACAAGCAATTTCAGTAGTTGCACTAATTTCAAGCACAACCCCAAAGGCATCAATATAAATATGTAAATATACATACATACATACATGAATGGAGACTTTTATCAATTTTTATTATCAAATCATTACTGTGGTTCAGAAAAGAGCTCTTTAAAATGTTGCTGTAAAGAACAATTTTTTTCACGTTTTCCAAAGTCAATAATCTTAAATTGCGTGGAGGGTTAGCCGTGAATCTCTGTGCTCTTCAGACGTCTGTAGCCGTGGTAACTGACACTTTCGCAATATTGACAAAGGCGAAGCGAACCAATTTTCTTAACTTCACTATTCAGAAATAATAAGAGTTCATTTACCACAAAACAAAAAGGCTTATTAGCTGGAACAACTGGAACTATTTAAACGTAAAAAGATTCTACCAATCTGACTCTCAACATGAATGCCTAATAATATTAGTAATAAACTGATCTTTACACTAATGATTTCGATATTTCATTTTATTTTCTAAGGATTTTCTTCAGATTAATTCTCACGACTTTCAGAATCGAGCACAAATTTAGATAGCTTTGATCCCAGGTCGACGTTTATTGCCATTTCTCATTTCTGTAAATTGGGAGATCGAATCACACCGTAAGATATTCTGCCGAGCATTGATCTCATTGGCTAAGAATTATGGAACTGCGATCGAGCATCCCCATCATCATAAAAATAAAGGATATAAATCATGTCTCAAATCCGCTCTCTATCGACCTGCTCGCAGAAGGTTTGACAACGGATAATATCCTTCTCTAAGCAAACCATCTTTCTTTTGCCTGATTGCCCCCAAAACTTAAGCTTACAAACCCAAGGGAAATACTTATAAAAGAATTTTCCGATTAAAAAAGGAATGAATCTCTTCAGAGAGTGGCAAAACTAATAATCATGATTAAAAGGTCAGCAAGTCCGTATGTCACGCTTCATGCAACAGAACAACACCTTTCATACAACGTGTGGAAGCAATAAATCTAAATTCTCTTGGGGAGATATTCAAAAATGATTACAAAAATTCGAAATAGTTAAAAAAAAGGTTCATGTGTTGGTTAAAATCCGAGCTACAAACTATTCCAGAATGTTATAGGTCGATTTCTTTTGTGTCCTTTATTCAGTGCAATGACACGACCATTTATTTCAAAAGACTATTTCGCTAAAAAGGCTTTTCAGTAGTAATTTCTTAAGCTGAAACATGGACTTTTGTTCCAATTCAGTCTCATAATTGATCGAGGAAATGAAGCCAAGAAAATTCAATTGAAGGAAATGAAAAAAAAAATTGATTTTCATCTCATATCAAGCACCAGAGTTCTTTAAATAGAGAATTTCTTTAGATTTGATCTTCAGTGTGCCAAAAATTTCTAATTGCATATTGTCGGCTTCACTTCTCTATTTATGTATATTCAAAACGTTTTTCATCGGTTCCTCTGCTTGTAGGTGCTTCTTTTTGCTGCTCCGTGCATGGGTCTTTAAATATTGTTCTGGGGTGAAAAATCAAATCATTTCCCATATTCAGAAGTATTCAAAACTCATCTTATTTTTTTCCCCCTTCATCGAGGCATTTCTTGAGACGAAAACAGCTAAATATTCTCAAAAACAAGATGGCAAAACTTTGTTGCTTAAGAAAAACTCTGGCTTTGTTGTCCCAGTAGAATTTGAAAGAAAGCTAAAATATGTTAACATTTCTGTGTTAACTCCCGTTTTTTGCGTTGTAATTTATTCGCCGCCGCTTTTCAGACATTTTAAAAACTATCTTAATCAAGGTTGGAAAATAATTATACAAAAATTCAAAAATGTCGAATCTGAAGTCGAAAACGAGAAGATTTACCCTCTCACCCAGAGTGGCTTTTTCTGTAGCACATTCAGAGGTAACTAATGAAATGGGAAAATTCAGAGATTGGTCACTTCCTCATGTGCCATTTCGAGTGACTTGATGGATGCGAAGTTCAAGTGGCTTTGCGAAATGTGGGACCGATCGGAAAATAAAGGTGATAGCACCACATCTGCATAACAGCAGGCAGTGAGCCAGCAAAGTCGAGGATCGATATGAGATCCTATCCACAGCCATGCTCTTGGGTACGAAATGAATTTTGGGGGTCGGGCAAAAGAGCGGGGGTTCACCTTCGCAGCCGCAAAATGCTGAACATCACCTCTTTCGGGAAACTTTCAAGGAGCTGGAAAATCCCGACAGACAAATGTTAACCGCGAATCATAGTTGGAGACTTTCGCAGATGGGAAATTATGAATTTTTGGGCTATCAGTTTTTTGAAAATTGGCTTAGGAAGAGAGAAAAAAAAGTTAAATGACGTCGAAGGAGGACAAAAGGAAAATTGCCTTCGGAAACTCTGGGCTGGAAGCGGGATTACATCCGAGCAGACCTGGTCCCGGTCCTTTGTCAAACGCCACGAAAGTCTCCATTTGACGCTTTTCCTGATGTCCGATATAAGCGCATTTTTCCATTCGGACTTTGCAAATTTTTGGAAAAGCCGGAAAAATAATTTCCCTGGAACAAACGCAGATTCTTCGCTTTACGCTGGTCAGACATCAATTCTGAATGTGATTACCAAGATATTTGATCACGAATTATGACAGAAAAATTTTTTAAATGGACTAGGCATTATTTTTAAAAAATGAAATGAAAATTTAATAAATTTCCCTTTTCATTTCATATTGTTCCACGTGTAAAAGGCTGCCCCCTTTTTTTAAATTATCTGTCAGTGTTCGTTTTCGGTCAATTTTTATGAATATTCCATTGACTTCGAAAGTTTTCACAAAATTTTTAAAATGTCGACATTTGGAGTCACACAGGAAAAAAAAAAATTTTTTTTTCCTTTAAACTGTCGATCCTTAGATGGAAAATTAGGAATTATATGGTTTTCTGATGCAAATCGTGACCAATGACGTTCTTATTAAAGAATTCCAGACATACAGTTTACTTAAATTTTTTAGAACGTGAAAAAAAACTGAAAAAAAAGAAATTTTTTTAAAAATAATTTTCTAAATGCATTCTCATTAATTTATTTAAATGTATAAGAGGTTTTTTTTATGCCGTTTTCTTTACTGAATTTATGAGAAATATCATTAAAAAGTTTGTGTTTGTTTTTCAGAGGTATAATTTCCACACAATGGTCAAGCTAAATTGCCAGACAAATCAAAGAGACTGTCCATTTTGTGGTTTTTTCTTGTTGGGACCTTTTCTCATTACCGTGAGGGAAAAACTTTGATAGGGCTTGACAAATGAAATCAGTTTGTCTCACTTAACCTTTATGAATGAATACAAAACAAAGTTGAACCGTTTAAATATATACACTGTGGGTACCATAAAGAAATGAACTAAAACAGATAAATTATTATTCATCGATTCTCTTCATTGTAAGTCAATTTCCTGCGGGGAAACAAGCAAGAAAATTCACAAATTTTTAAGTTCTTAATCAAAATCTACTATTATTAAATTACTTGGATTCAAAACTTCTCGTTAAAAGGAATTTAAACCTATGAAGCAGACATAAATTTATGGTTTTGACATTTTTACATTGAATGAAGATAGGTATAAAATTAAATATTGGATTAGGTTCTGAATTCTCAGTTTTATCATTGGATCATTATCCTGTAACAGCCTATAAAAAAAATTTGTTAATAATTGACTGTACATTTACTTAGTTCCAATGTTTTTTTTATGAACCTGTTTGATAGTTTAAACTTTTACGTTAAGAAAAAAAAATTATTTCTGGATGTTCAGCGGAATTAATAAATGCGTTAGCCAAAATTGTCGAACATAAAATTCCTTCGTCAAACCCAAATTTTTAAATTTGTTTTGTCTGCGTTTTGTCGGTATATACTGTATTCTGTTTTTATAGATAATGGTTTTATAATTTGTTCCCAGCATTTGGATGCGCGATAAAGTTTACATGTCTTCATTCACAGTTATTTTTGTTAATATCTGGTTTCGAAGTCGGAAACATAAAATCCGAGCAATTAGGTTATATTTTTCGACATGTTATAAATATTATTGGCAAAATTTGTCACATGAATGTAATGATTTTTAAGAAAAAAATCAATTTCGAACGTAATTTCATTCCATTTACATCGGTACAGATGAAAAATTTAAATTTCTAGACATGAATTTGTTTAAGGAATGACATGCGCATCATTTGAATTTATGTAACGCTAATTTCCCGAAAGTTTTTGCTTATGCCATGTGATAAGTTGGTGTGAAAATTTTAAATGGTTTCGTCGGCTTGTATATTTTTAACATAGCCAAAATGTGTATAAATCCTTTTATTCGCAAGCATTTGTGTATTTCGATTATGGGGTTACGTTTGCGTATGAGCCAGAGTCTGTATATCGGAACTTTAATATTACTCGGCCATCTTTCGTCTGATATGTTCTTAAATAGTTATAGCTCACTGAGTATAGTATTACAGTTTTCAAGAATGAGCCTCACGAATGCGGACAAAAATCTTCTTTAAACTTTACGATCTCCTGAAAAGATCCCCTTCAGAGCAATGATTTACAATATCTTTTTCTGATGGGTTTACCCTTTGTCATTCATGTCGAATAAAACTTTTCGAAAGTAATTAACGCCAGCTTGAAGTACTATAATTGCGAAAATGCCCTTCGTTTCATCCTTTTCAATGACAACAATCGCAATTTTATTATTAAAAAAAAATTAATTCTTTTCTCGATTTATTTTCTCCCTTGATAATTTCCCCTTAATTTTTTTTTAAATTTAGAGTTTTCGACGTTTAAAATATGTTACTAAATAATAATTCTATTATTGATCCTTGATGAAGGAACGGAATTGAGAGCTAAACCCGCCAGAGTATAAAGTAAAGATGGGAAAACCTTTTTACATGCATAAAAAAATAGTAGGAGGTGGCAAAGAAAGAAATCTCGGGGATTGAAGGTGTTAAATCAAATACGAAATCTTTATAAACTATTAATTCAGTTATACATCACTTTCAATAATATTCGTAATTCTGAACGTAAAGACAAATTGCTGCAGATTTTACGTACATGCATTGTATTGTTTGAGAGAGTGATTCATTGAGGAACTTGATCATGTGAATATGCGAAATGATTTATGATAATGAGAAGAATTTTCATTGGAAAAGAAATTGCTGATTTCAAAAACGGATCCTCCAACGAAGGGCTGCTCCTGCAGGTCGGCTGCTGTAATATGCAGAGGGAAAGAGCTCACGTGTAAATGGAGTTCCAACACGAGATGTTCCAGAGTCATTTATTAATAAACTACGCTATTGGGATTGTGGAAGAAAGGCAATTTAAGTAATTGTTATTTTCAAAGAGCGTCTATTTGTTGGGATTGGTAGCTTTCAGCGCCAGAAGATTTAACAAAAGGCGCCTCCTCAAAAATTTTTCTCTTTCAAGCACTCAAATTCCTTAACATTGCGTGATGCCGCCAAGCTTTTCAGCGCTGATTCAAACCTAAGGTCCAATTCGGCATGAAAAGTCTTCCATGTCCTTTGGCAACTAGAATCAAATTGATCTTTCTCATTCGAATATTTCAGTGTCTCTTTTTCGATTTTGTCCCCTTAACCCCAATCGGTAAATTATTTTCTTTTTCTCTTCAATGATGCAGGACTTTGCTTCGTTAATTTTCCTTCAGATCAGAACCGGGAATTTTTTGATATTTCATTTGTATTCAAATCGGACAATAAAGTTAAAGCACTGTTTATTAAATAAAATTTTTTCAGCATCGTCGCTATAAAAATCGCTTTCGCTGGTTCATTTTTTAAGTGTCAGATAAACCTACGAGAATATCGTTATCATTTTAAACTGTGCATTAAACCGAAATGTCAATAAAAAAGAATTAAAGAGCAACTCGTGTGTGCATCCATAGAAGTGAAGGAACTCATCGGTCATTAATGAAGGTTTATATATGTTAATGTACTGAAGCATTTTTCTACATGAATCATTTGCACTGTATGCAAGTCATATGAAAATGTTCCCGGTCAAAAACGTGAGCGTTTTTCTCAGGCGCGTCCCAAGCAAGGTGTATAGAAGACTCATATATGTAAATTTTTTAGGATGTGGAAAAAGACTTTTCAAAAACTTTTTGAAAACTAACTTTTTTGAACGAATTCGAACGAATATTGTTCCTTAAGTGGGAGTTACAGAGGGCTCCAATCGTGAATGATGAATTGCTGTTGTAAGAACCACATCCGAAAATCATAATTGAAGAGAAAAAAAATGTTATTAATGAGGGAGCAGCGAGGTATGGCCATAAGTATGTATCGGCGATAATGAAGGGAAAAATAGAACGAGATTTTCAGTCTCTCGGCGGGAACGGCGAAAACGACAAGGAAACGACTTTTCCGAGGCCGGGGCCGGGAGGGGAGGCTACAGCATCGGCGTGCTGTGCTGTGGCGTCTAGGACTCAATGTATTGATCCCGACGTCGGTGCGTGCCTTTTCAGAATCCTTTTTAATATGTCAGCCATCGAGGGTTGTTTTGGGTTTCTTCTTTATGAAATTCCTCACAGTTTGAAAATTTTATGCTGTCTAAATCATATTTAAAATTTTAACCGTTTGCTTTAAAATAATGTTCATCTTTTTGGTAGGGTAAGGGCTTACCCTTGCAGAATTTCCTGTTTGATTTGGCAAAATTTTCGTTATTATGTAAAATGCATTAATCGAATGATTACCCAATACTTTTTTTAATATCTCACCGGATTTATCTGTCAGGAATATATAATTAAAAAAAATTGATTTTTTAATGAAATAATGCAGGAATATTGCTACTAACAATTGTTTACTTTGACTATTGTAAGCTTCAAAAAATTTTATTATATCTACAAATATTTAATGAGGGCAATAGCAAAGGCAAATCAATTTTTACTTTAATTAAATTATTTAGCGTTTGATTTTAAAAATAGTGCCATAACAATTTGTTAAGGATTTTATGGGAAGCCTGCTTATTTTTATGATACAATACAATTACGATTTAATTAACTCCATAATCGCTCCTAAAAATTCTCATTTTGAGTTATTGTTATTTTGATTTACAACAGCAGATATTAATAAAAAAAATTTTTTTAGTTTTTTATGTTTACAGAGAATAGTGCAACCAGTTTATGACCATGTATGAGGAGAGTAAACCTAACAAACAATAAACGCTTATCCAACGTTATAGTTGTAACCGTTAGATATCGAAAGATATTTTTAAGAAGATTAGAAGACATATAAATACATCCATATTGATGTACAACATATTTTTATTAATTACAGATACCTTAACGGGTTTTCCTAACCTTCAGCATGAATTACGATGTTATAACATTATATATTTCTTAAGGAGAAATATTTTAAAATATCTTTCATGAAATAGGTGTGATATATTAATATGTATTTTCCTTCTTCATTAATTTCCATTTCGATTATTATTAATTGAAATAATTATTTTAAATATTAACTAATTTTTGATTATTAATTGAATGAAGAATTCAATTCTTTTTTAAAATTATAAAATATAAGGTCTATTCAAAAGTTCCGTCTCACTCTGACATTTACCTTCTTCAAATATTGCTATCATTTTTAGGATCCAGCACATTGTTCGTAAGCATAAAAAGATCAACGAATTATTAATATATATTTTTCAAAATCAGTTCAAATTAATTTATAAAAAGAACCACTATTCTTATTCTCCAAGTCAAGTGGAAACATTTCTATTAGAAGCGATTTCTTTAAGGAAGTATTCGGTTCATATTTAGGTGAAAAACTCCAAATCAAATTCACTTTGGGGGCATTAGTTTGTATTATTAAAATTCAGTTCTGGTTCAAATTACCTTTTAGAAAAGTTATTCTACAACCGCTCTACTTTCCTATACAAATTTCGGAAACTTTTCCGAAACTTTATACTATTGTGCAGCTTACATAATTTCGCTATCGATCATATTATAAATGATTTTTCCAGAAATGGGAAGAAATTTCTTACCGTAGCACGGAATTTGGATTCAAAGAGACAAACTTAAAGCATTGTTCCTTTTGGAATACTAAAAAATTTCCAAGTTTAGTTGCAGGTTGGAAGAGCCATATCATGAAACTTTCTTTAAAACGGCATATGTAATTTGCAAATTTCTTTCTTGAATAAATCAGACAACTAATTTCGATTTTTGAGTTTTCATCATCAATGAATTTTATCTGAAATTTATTTTTCAGAGTCAAAAATTGGGCACTGAAATTTGGAGTCGATCTCTGGGAATTCGGGAGGCAATTTACAAAGATGAGCGAAGTTCAAAGGGTAAGTCTGTACGATTTATTTATTATCTGCTGTTAGTACGTGAATCAAAATTATAATGTCCTGTAAACTGAGATACTAACGAATTAAAAAGTTACTAAAACCTTTAGAATTAATAATGGACTGAATTTGAAATAGTCATATTCCATAAAAGACGTAAATTTCAAATTAACATTTTACAAACACATTTTTGCTAAAAACCATTCTTATTCAAGGTGTGAAATCGATTTTAAATCGTAATTATTTTAGGCAGAATGCCCTATCTTAATATGAAGCAATGACTTAAATTTTTGTTTTAATTTTAAGTTTCGTTTTTTACATTTACTATTCATTTTCTGAATATCTAGTCTGTACACATGATATAACAGTGATCATAATGATGTGTAATTCATATTATACATCGTATATATTTCTTTTTATGAATTCACAAAAATTAATATATATATGAATTATTTTTTCAAAATTCATATTAAAAATATTATTGGAAAACTTTACAAAATAAAATAAGAAAAAAAGATAAAAATCAGTATTTCTGAACATTTTATGAGGGACATGCAAAACATTGATTTTTGTTTTTTTCTTTTCTTTAGGCCTTACTTAAGGAGTATTCCTTTTCCCTTGCTGTTAATAATAAATTTCTTAGTTATAAACAAACTTTTGATTATAGCGGACAAAATTTTAAATACGAAAATTAAAAAAACAAGAGTTATCTAGAAAGAAAGCACTGCAGTCTGTATCAATTTAGAAATCATTTTTTGAATTCAAAGTGAAAATTGGCTCGGTTTTGTATATTAGATATGTTAGGTTATGACCTCATAAAACGATAAAATTTTGATGTATGAAATATATCTTAAAATCATTACATTACATTAGATTATATTTATTTAATATACAAGTTTTTCATTATCCCAACTGAAAAAAAATCGGACCTTGAATTGGCGAGATGAAAAAAAATTTTAATATCTGGATTAATATTTAAAGTGAATTGATTCATTAAATTTTGCATAATTTGTAAATAATTGAAAATTTTACGTGTGATTTTTTTTTACTATTTTCTGTTACATTATTAAAGAAACTTGCTTTCATTTTAATTTTATAATAATTATGGAACGTTCATTTAGAAGAAAATGTTTTTAATCTCGTTTTATGCGACTAAAAAGAAATTCATCAGAAAACGGTTTGATTGAGATTTTTCTCTGTTTGACGACAGTCGTTTTGTATGAAAATGTCTTTTGAACGCCGAAAAAGCCGTACCGAATGCAATATGAACGTTAAATGATCGATGGATGGTCACATTGTGTGTGACAGGTTCCCTTGTTCCAGCTTTTAAAATTACCTCTGATTTCCTTGTCCCTTAGTTTTCGGTCTGAACCACAGCATGAGCTTTTAGCCGTATTTTTCAAAGCCCCTCCACCAAGGCAAGTTCTTTTAATATCCAAAATCTTAGAATGCTGTGCGAACTCACTAAGACGTCAGGTACTCCAGACGCTGCTGGCAATGTTTGGTGGCAGTCGTTCTGAGAGAAGCGCGGCCAGAAATCTCCCTTTTTCACCTGAAAAACCTAAATGTAGTATTCTGTTCAATCTTCACGGGGTTGTTATGCAATTTGAGACAAAGCTTATCCTCAGCACTTCTGCTTAAAGCTTTGCATTGTCTTTATCGATTTGCGTGATGGTTGAATTTTCAGATGAGAACCTTTATTGTGTTAGTTTTCCAGATAATTTTCGAGTTCATCCAAAAATCGGAACCTTCCTTATCGAGATTTTTTTCAAAATCGTCGATTACCTAATGCCCCGCAAGAGCCGATGCTATCAAAATCCACCATTCTTCGACGTGGGTGAATATAAAAGCTCGCTTCGGAATAAATTTGGATTATTTAATATATTTTTTCAATTTTGGCGTTAATATTAGAGGCAGAAAAATGTACGTCTTTTTGAAAAAGAATTTTTTTTCCTTTCTTCGTAATGAATATGAAGGAAAAAGCCCATTAATTATTCGTTTTGTTCCTTCAAAGATTTTAATTTGTTTCTTTCCGAGTAAATTATAAAATTCTTTGACAAATGTCTTTCTATTTTTACATAAAAGTTTCAAGTGAAATGAAAAAAATTGTTAGAAAAACCATCAGCTCCTGGGAGGATTATACGAGATTAGGGAAGAAAATTTAGAAAAGCTGAACTTTTAATGTCTCCATTTGGACCGCACAAATTCAGCATTTTCAACTGAACCTGAAAAATTTTCCGGTTCCCGTCCTCGTCCGGATCGCTCGCGAGCTGTTTGTGAAAAAGTATATGTGTTACTCAGTCGCATATTTATAAAAAAATTATTTATACGGATCACTGCATCTGCTATAGCAAACTAAATTACTTCTAAATATTTGTTGAAATTAACTCTTCAGTTAAACCTTGAATATATTATGAAAAAATACATTTTCTTTTACAGAAATACCATGACAAGGATGTTGAAGTAATCAGAAAAGACGGTCTGATCCTTATCAGAGAAATGGCGGCGGAGGTGAAGAATATGATGGATATCAAAATGAATGCGGTTTTGGCAAGTATTTTAGTCTAAAATAAAATTTGACGTTGCACATTTTAGAATCGCTAAAATAAAGCCCTATTTGAGAACTACACTATAATCACATTGAAATCGAGCTTTTTTTGAAAACCTTAAAACAAGAGAACTCGGCAGCTCCCTCGATCATTTTCCTCCATGGAAAGCTCCTTCAGAGCGAAAGAAAAAGCAACAAAAAATGAAAAGTTTTCTAAGTATGCAAAGCCAAATTGCCTTTGGACTGACAAACATCTTGAACAGTGGTTTTAAAGAACTGGATGGATTCATTTCCCGCAAAATCATCCATTTTGTCTTTTTCATTCTTTCAAGTTTTGCTTTTCTCATATCTGTGATGAGAATATTAATAAAGCTAGTATCTCAAAGTCTAAATCTAAGGCTTTTTACACTTTGATTTTGTACAAAATGTAAGCCTCGTAATTGATTTTTAAAATCATTTTAACTATATTGAAACATAATTTTTTTTTCATATTTTACACATATATTTTGACGCTGGCTAATTTATCATTAAACTTCAAATCGGGCATAATATCTTTCAAAGTCCATATTGGGATCAATTCATTTTTTTTCCAAACCAACGAACTATTTAAATAATATGAAATTTTTGTGGCTGAACTAATCAAATTTTCTATAAAAACGCTAAAAATATGTGAAAGATCAAGACGGATTTACGGTATAACATTTATCCGAAAAATAAAATTTATTATGTCTACCGGTCATATTCATTCCCTCTCAAATATTTCAAAAGCTTTTATGGTAGGACGGCTCTCGGTGGCAATACCGAAAAATTTCCCTTTCTCACTGTTGATGAATATTTTTTTAAAAACTATTCACATCGAAAAATATCCGAGACGAAAGTTAAGCCGAGGAATTCACAATTAGAGGCAAAAATTTTAACGGAAAAGCAGGAAAATTTTACCATTTCAAATATTTAATAAGACATTTCAGCCTATCAATTTTTTGCTGAATTTGAAAATCAAATCGCATTCAGATACATGATAAAATCTTATTTCCCACCACATTTGCTCTTATAAGTTTAAATGGAAAACAATATATGGTTTTTTTGAATGAAAAATACGAGTCGATTTTCGGGGAAAAACTTATTTCAATAAATTGCATTGTCATATTGGCGAAATATGAAGATTTTACTTTATCTGCACGAAAACCATAAATCGCCCAATCAAAAATTTAGGCATTATGACAAAGTACTATGTATATAATAATTTGTCGAATAAAAGAATTCATTGAAACCGCTCAAATTAAGCAAAAGTAAAAATCATTTTTTCAGATTTTAGTGCTTCGTGATATAAAATACTTCTTTCAACATGATATTCAGTGCATTATTATATAAAAAAATATTAAAATCCTTGTATCTGATCCCAGCTACTTATAATTATGACTTGAAAACAGTGACGTGTTAATTGCCCAACTCTAGATTAATTTCAGGTCAATCTACCCAGCATACTAATCAATAGAGTTTTATTACTATATATGAAAATATTTATTACAATGCGTGATGTGATTGTATTATTAAATGTGTATTTAAAGATAATACAGATTTTGAATAAGGAATAAAATACATGTCACGAATTACGAATAAAATAATTTTTATTTTTTTAAATCACTAAAAATGTATTTACATTTTGATGTATTTTACATTGAAACATATGATCAAAATCTATTTGTATTCATTTACATTATGAATATAATGTCGTGCTGTATGATATTTCGACTAGATAGTAGAAAAATTGTTTTCAGAATGTGCAATATGTAAGGTTACGAATGGAAAATTTCCGCTTATGTAGGAAATGTGAAAATTCTCAACAAAATCAAGGTTTTTCATCAGGGAGAAAATTCCAGAAAATATGAACTAACACATTAATTTTCTGCTTTTGCAGAAAGATGGCGGCGCCCTTACTTTTTTTATTGATGTATATAAAAATTTGGGAAAGAGTCGGATTGTTGTAGAAATATTCGAAACGAAAAGCAAAAGCCATTTTAGCATACAAAAAGTTCACAAAATATTTGTTTTCTGCAACGATTACTTAAGCAAAAGGCTGTGGTTTAAAATATAATCGTAAAACCGTTTACAAAAATTCTGCCAAATAAAAGGATGGGTTTTGGGATATTAAGAGAACAGGAGCTGGGAAAACTGTAAGATGCCCGACTCCCCATTTTTTCTGTATTACATTTGATTATATAAAAAAATTCTTTACTTTGAAATATAAGTTTAGCAATCTGATCTATTAAATCTGAATATTATCATACTTTTGAATAAATTTTCTCATTAAAATATTATTAATCTAACTGTGTGGATAGCATAAAATTATCAAGAAATTATTCTTGCTGATTTTGTATCTTCAATCCCAATCTACTCAACATTTTATTAAATAAAATTTATTTATATTAAGCACCATGAATAATGGAAATGTTACAAGTCTTTAAACACTTTGCGTTGCCCCTTCAGGCATGGATATTAAGCTTTGGCAATAATTTTTTCGTGCAACATCAAATCTCATCACATTTTTATTTTATGCGATATATTTAAATGTTTTTAGAGCCGGACATTTCCGAACCAGGTTCTTGCCAAAAATACCGAAGTAGTCCATGAAGAAACTTGTCGAGTAAAAGAAATACGGTTTCTATGCACCATATATAAAAGTTCATCTTTCCAATGCGTGCACCGTGCCCGGTATACCGTGTTAGAAAACTATTACATCCTGGCTACGTAATAAATGCCGAATGTCGTTCAGGAACATTATTTATTTAAAGTGATTCTTATCAATATGGCAGTCAAAGCCCTTGAGGTCAATAAGATTTCATACAGTCTGTCGGCCCCTTAAATTGCTACAATGTCATAAAACTGTGTTAGAAAAAAAAACATTTATTTTCGAAAATAAATGGTTCGATAAAATTTACATGGTTAAAATTTTTGAAATGCTGCTTGATCGAGAATGTTCTTAGGTTAATAACAACCCTGGATGCACGTTCGAGCGCAGAATCAAAATCAGAAAAAATTTTAGATCTCCTTCGCGAGTTTTCAACCGTGGAAAGAACAAAAGATGAAAATTTATACAAAAAAATTCTGCTTTAATGCTATTATTTTATATGAAAACGTTGATTTTTCATTCGATTTATCAAGTTCCAGCTCTCAACCGAGATGTTTTCGCGCATATTTTCTTCTGTCTAAAATATTTTATTCCAAAATAAAGCTGAAAAGCAATATTTTGTGCATAAACCTAATGTAAACATTAAAAAAGCTATTAGCTTTTATTATCTCCTACGCAATAACTGCTAATTGATTTTAAAGGCCATTCGAAGATTCGATCAAAACACGTACCAAACGCATTCGGAAAGCTTGGACAAGTTGCCATTTCCGTACGGGGAAAGAGCCTTTTCGACAGTCGAAGATTTTCGCAATCGGATTGGGTCTGCGGCGCGGTGCGCAACAGAATTTACACTTAAAAAAAGGAAAATATGACTTATTAGCAAAATTTACCGATCGGAAAACGGAAAATCTTTTGTTTGCTTCCGCGATTAAAATGTAGATGAAAATTAGGTTTTCCCGATTTTATGTCCCCCCATAAACATGAGGAAAACGCTTCGGTTAAGAGATTGCCGTCGGATATGTTCAGCATTACGAGCTTGCTGAGCCTTCCTCCCACGGGTTCCCTGCAGCCTTCGGCATGACTTCTTCCAGTGGAAACCTCCGTTTGCCGTTTCGTCGTCAGCTCACCCGGCAAACTCTCGGATTTTCCTTTTCCATTTTTCGCTTTTCGTGGACGCATTCGAATCGCATACCTGCCGAACCGATATTTACGTCGTAAAAGCAGATTTGAAAAAATTGATTTCCTCCCCCGGAGACTCCCTCGTCCCAAACGTTAGTGAGCCGGAAAAGCGCTTAAAAATATAAAGCGAAATATTTATTGTTTCTGGACGATAAACCATTTCCAAACTCGTCGGACGAAAAGTGTTTCATCTGCCCCCCAAATCCGCGTTAGGATACTTTAATTAAAAAAAATATGGGAATAATTTCGAATATATCAACTCTTTTTAATATTTGAGAGCCGCAAGAACTTTCACGTAGTTCTTTTTCAACGTCGTGCCAACCCTGCAGAATCCCATTTGCAAAATCTCCGTTCATGTCCTCGTCGCCAGCTTCGCTGTATTGCCGAACGATGAACGGTAAATGCAGGCATCAAGTAACGCAAATGATTCCTAATCTCAACATTTTTCCACTGTTAATATTTATATCCCCTGAATGCCTGGCCTTTGAGGAAAAAAAAAATAAATAAAAAAATAACCCGAGAAAAATTGCAAGACCATTTTGCTTTCCTCCAAAAATATATATTTGAATAATATTTAGAACAGATTTCACAAAAGGCATCAGACACCAGATGCTCGTTTATTTATTTTTTTTTTTTTCTTTTTCCTGTCGCGGGCGGCGGTCCCGAACCGAAATTCCTTCTGCCCTCTCACGAGTCGACAGCAATGCTCGCTTAAGCGGCGTCCGAATGTGTCAATTTGGAAGGGTAGAAATTGGCATTTTTGCGTCCGGGGTCGGCCGGGGAAAATGGCTTTGCGCATCGCCGAGGACCCACCCCCGGGGGAAGACAAATACGTTTCCCTCGCAGCCCGCAAAAATTAATTCGGTTTAGAATTTAAAAAATATTTTTACCGGAAAAATCCGCAGTTCCTTATTGCTTAATTGCAGTCACGTCGAATCAATATTCGGCCGAAGCCTTACCCTCTCCGGGCCGAGACAAACGGTCAGACTAAGCCGAAAACTCCATCGCGAACTATCGATCTCAGTTAAAAGACAAAGAACCCTTTTGCCGAAACGCATTTCATTAACCGGGACAGTCACGCAACCGTCGTAAAAATATAAAGTCCAATAAGCGATGCGACCGGGCATTCGCTGCCTTCTGGAAAGCTTCGGGACCGCTGAGAGCGCCGATCACCTCGGCCGACAGCATATTGATAATATTTTTTTAATATTCCGATATTCGGACCTCGGATAAATTAACGTCTGTGTGCTTTCGTTTCAGCAACTTTCGACCGGTCTTTGTTTTAGAGAATTTTAATTTCCTTTCCCGGTCGGAATCGCTGCCCTCCAGTTCGAAATTTGTGTACGGATCCAAATTGTCACGGATCTGAAAGATTAAATTCTTCTAAATGCAAACCTTCGGAAATCCGCTGCAGTCAATAATAATATTGTACGGCAGACAACGGAGATGGAATTCCATTATTATTGGGAAATTTTGGCCTCATTATTTATTAATTCACTATCACCGATACCGTAAATGGAGGAACAAGGCCGGAAATATTGTTTTTCAAGTCCGTTCCTTTTTGACGGAATGCAAATTTCTTTTTCTGAAAATGAGCTCGGAATAATTTTAAAATAATTATCCCTCATCACACGTACAATTTAATTATCTGCTATCTGGCTGGAGGTCCCAATCCAGAAAAAGGATTAAGGCACTTAAAACGGAAAGCAATATTGCCGTACCGGGGGAGAACGGGATAATTTATTTGATCCGGGAGAAGTGGAGTGAGAAATAAAGTGTCGGTTGATCAAGATTGATGAGAGGCTTATGAGAAATAGACGACTAAAAGGTAAGAAAATTGTAGAAAGGCTCGGCTGAGTCGAGGCCGGGGCTGAAATGCCGGATCGCAGTGCGCGGAGTCGGGATCGAAGAAGGCGCAACAGCGGCGCGGGAGGAACTCCGATCGCGATTTCATTGCGGTCGAGCGAAGCCTCGAAAATTTTTCAGGTATCTTTGGTTCCGCCGCCGTGGACGACGACGCGTGAAACTAATCGTTTGGGCAATCAAATCGCGCAACCACAATTAAAAAGTATTTGCAGAATTTAATTACATGCGACAAGGGGCGAACGTGATTGACGCCGGGTCCTTTCACGCCCCGCAGCTTCCGTTTCGCGATGGGTCCCGACCGTTCATCATCCGTTCTTATTATTAAACTTCCTTTGGTTTTTTTTTTTGAATTTCGCGACGCGGATTTCCCGGCCCGCCACCGCCTCCGGTTGCGAATGCACACGGGTTCGACAGCTTTTTCGCGGCAGGAAGGCTGGACACGACGGCGCTCGGTGCGGAAGGAAGCGAGTCGATTCGGGGTCCTGTCTATTAAAAAGTGAAATTTAGTCCGATCGCGGGCCAGCGCTGACGATATTGATCTGAATGGAGCGTAACGTTATCGAATGTTCGTCCGCATACCGGGGGGGGGCGAGGTTTGAAAAAGGGAGAAGAAAATGCATTTCAAATTAGCATGAAGGCCTCCGCGATTCTGCCGACTGGACCTGCCCTCCTTCCCTTTCGTGCAGAAACAAAGGGAGCGCATTAAGGCTTAGTCTCCGAGCGGAAATTCAGGGTGGAAGCAAGATAAATATTCAGTCCGGTTAAATATTTATATCAGTCTTTTTAAATATTCCGCTCGGAAAATTATTTCCCGAAAACGTGGCAATTCTTGAAATGTGATAGAAACGTTTCTTCCCTTTTGGGATCTGTGTGCGCACAATCGAGCAACAATCGCGGACATCTGGACCGTTTCATATACATAAATTAAGAAATTTTTAGCATAATGGGACAGGAAGAATCCATTCTGTTCATCCCAAATCGATTTTTTCACCTTACATTATTTATAGCTTAACCGCAATGTACAAAGGAGCAAGGCGGTAGCTCTGAAAACACCTTTTAAGAGGTGGTTATTTCGATGACAATGTAAATAACATTTAAACTTGCATTTTCATATGGATGTTCCTTAAATAACATTCAAGTTTTAATGCATAAGAAAAATTAAACCTAACGTGGAATTTTCGGAAGTAGGGCAAAAGGATCACTAATTCTGCTGTGCGAGGAAAATGAAATCGACGTGAAAAAACTTATTTATTTTTATATTCGCGAGTGCTGAGCCTCAGCAGCAAGCTACTCCTGTAAAAATCAAGAATTAAGGGACATCATTTTGGAAAATGACGCCGTGCTTATTCAGCAAAGAAAAAAAATCTTAAAAATTGTACGCAATTCTTGTAATTTGGAAAATTCACGAAAAAAAAAATAAAATAGATAAATAAATTTCTTCATTTTTCGAATGATTTCGGAAAATATTATGCGGGAAATAATTTGCAAAAACGACGGAGTGCTTCTCGCCCATTGAACATTGCCTGCGGTTCGCTTTTTGTAGCGTAAGGCTACCAAAAAAATTATTATTAGTCGTGAATTCAATATTTAACCCCGGGAAGAGTGAAAATATCACTTCTTCCACGACGTTTCCTTCTCCTTTCCTCCCGAAGAACATTCCCATCGAAGCACGGGATTTCTCCCGCCTGCCACGTTTTTCTTTCTTCCTCTTTCCTCCGATAATCAATTAATTATCCCTTTTTGTCTCTTCCCACAGAGAATTATGGATTCCGCCGAGCAGTCAGCACTCTCGCACAAGTTCGAGCCGGGTCTCGCCCCGAAGTACCACAACTCGCGACGCCTCGGACACTCCGACGAGAGGTCACGCTCGAAGAATATGCGACTCATGCCGAACATGCACTTCGACCAGTTGCCGGTCAACACCAATTTCAGCTCCGTTTTGCTCCCGAGCAACGTCGACGAATCAGGTAAGGCTGCCGGAAACGGAACGTCTTCACCTTCCTTGGAGCCTCCGCAGAGAAAACGACCCGACAGAGCGTGAGGCGAGTTGAAAATTGCGCCGTTGACCCGGGACTGCTTCGCTCTCCTCTTCGCACCACCCTCTGAGGGAAAATTGATTTTGAAATAAAAGCTTGAGGACCCCTACAGATTTTATCGCTAAACGAGTTTGGCTCTACGCCCTGCGAAATTTCCCCAAAACGAACCTGATTAATATTTGACACGTATCAAAATTGATTATTTTAGGTCCATTTCATTAAAATTTTCAGCAGACGCTCGATTGTGGGCCAGCGCTTGCTGAGAAATGTTCCGATGCTTATTCGTACACGTATATTGCGGCTCTTGTCGCATATACATCACACTCCACGAAGGCCGATATTAAATTTTGCTATTTATTAAAAAAGAAGATTCGCACCTTGTTTTCGGAAATTTCATTTCGCTGTAATCCCAAAATTTCAGAGCCGGAGGTTCAAAATGGGATCAAATGGTCCGAGTACCTGGATCCACTTTTTGTAAACAACTACGAAATGGATCCATCTCTGTCGTGGCAGTACTTCGGAAGTTCCTCGGGATTCCTGCGCAGATATCCAGGTAATTCGTGCTCCACAAGCTTCGACAGAGGTCGCAGCCCGGCAGACGATGAAAAATGATATTTTTTGCGACTTTTAGCCATCAAGTGGCCCCCGATGGACGGAATGGCCGCGAATTCAAAATTCTACGATTTTCGCACCAGCTCTTGGTACATAGACGCAGCCACGAGCAGCAAAGACATCGTAATCCTCATCGATTCCTCCAGTACCATGACCGGTGGCAGGCGAGAACTGGCCAAAATCACGGCCACATCCATTCTGGACACTCTCGGAAACAATGATTTTGTTAATATTTTCAAATTTACGGATTCCACAGAAGAAATTGTGCACTGCTTTAAAAACCGACTTGTCCAGGTAAATTGTGGACAACTGAAAATTTTTGCGAAAACATCTCATGATTGGTTAACTTTATGTTAACAGTGAGTTATGTTCAAATAAATTTTGGCAAAGAAATTTTACCTCGAAAATCATTAGCTTTTTTGATATATATCTATTAATACTGATATTCTTAACCAAATCTAAGGATCTACAGAATTTATTTTTACTGTTTTTTTAATGGTCTTAACCGAAATACAAAAATCGTAATTTTTCGTGACGTTTTTATAGGTATCCTGAGCATAGTGCAAGCTAATTCTGAAGCTGACAATGTTCGGGAAAGTGCTTTCCTACCTTTTATTTTCACATACCCACTTCTAGTCTTCGCATCTCGATAATCTGCTTAAATAATTAGAGGGTTGCTCGTCATCACAATACATGGTCAATAACTATATCCGCTTTTGGGCTGATTATCTTCCCCGTAAAACAGTGACATTTTACGTTTTCATTGACTATGCAACTTATTTAGAACAATTTTACACATTATTACATCCAAGTTATTACCTCAAAAAGGACTTGGTATTTTGAAAATGTCTCCATACGAAGTCCTAAAAGGAATCAAACTAATCACTCATTAATTGAATCGCGTTGGCCATTATATTATTTCTCCATATCTCTCGTTATTTGCCTTAAGCTTTCGGGGTGTTTTTTTCGCAATAAACTTTTATTTTCACATCAACTGCGACTAAACATTTTGCATAACAAAATTTTAGGCTACACCGGAAAATGTTGGAGAACTGAGAATGAGATTGGATTATTTAAAACCAGAGGGATCGGCCAATTTTACTTCTGCTCTAATTACCGGATTCGAAATACTAAACAGATACAATAAAACAGGGCAGGGATGTCAATGCAACCAAGCAATCATGTTAATCACGGATGGTCCCCCGTCGAACTATAAGGAAATATTCGACAAATACAACTGGCCGCACATGCCCGTTCGATTCTTTACCTATTTAATAGGCCGCGACGGCAGCAACGCCGATGACATGAACTGGATGGCGTGTGCGAATAAAGGTACGGCGGGCAATGTTGTTTTCCATCATAAATGGTGCTTCTTCGGCTGTCCGCTGAGCATCACATGAAAATTTCAGGATTTTACTCGAGAATCGAAAGCGCCAAAGATGCCCGCGAAAAGGTGTTGGAATACATCGCTGTTCTGGCGCGACCAATGGTGATGTACCAGTACGACCATCCCGTGAAATGGACTCCGGTGTACGCGGGTGGCATCTCCGGTTACTCAAACGGAAACTCCATAGAAGACAGCCTGATGACTTCGGTTTCGACTCCAATATTTGATCGCCGCAATTATTCCGTGAGTGGCATAAAAATTGTTATTGGCAAAGTTTTGCTTAAGACGTCCCCGTGGTAAGGTTGTACCTCTTTGTTCAATGCAGGAGCGGACCGCCAAGCTGCTGGGAGTTGTGGGTACCGACGTACCCATCCATCAGATTAAGAAACTGGTCCCACCGTACAAGGCAAGTTTTATGAAAATTTTCAAATTTTTATTACATCTTTTTTACGAAGACCAACTACATACAAATTTATTATTTTTCAGGTGGGTGTAAACGGATACTCATTCATCGTAGATAATAATGGTCACTTACTCTATCATCCTGATCTCCGTCCACTGGTAAGATACTTAAAATATTTTGTTGTAAATATCAACATATTGATGGTCTTCGTTAGTCATTGACACTAAAGTAATTTAATTTTTTGTAACAATATAACAGTTATAAATCCATAACATGATAACAATATATACTGCTCATATGGTTCCACTAATTTAAGTTAACAAGTACAATTCGTTCATTTCTAATCGAAGTTTTACTCTGCCAATCAAAATTAAAAATATACATAGATAAAATACATAATTAACATGATGCTAATTTTATGAATTTTTTTTGCCTTTTGTTTTTCTGCAATGCAGCTTCGGAATAATGATGTAAGTATAAAAACTTCGTAAATATTTTCAGTCAGTTAAAAACTTAAATTTGAAAGAATTACTCTATTATGTTATAGAAAGTTTCATGGGAAATCAAAAGTCGAAAAATACCTTTAGTTTCAGGAAACGCTGAAACCTAACTATAACAGCATAGACTTAACCCAAGTAGAGCTTGTGGACGGTGATTCGGGAGTTGCATTGCCGAACAATTCCCTTCTTCAAGATGTAAGTGTTCGTATATCGGAAATTAATTCATACAATTCTAAAACTATAATTTGATGTTTATTTTATATAATTTTTTAGCTGAGGCATGAAATGATAGATCAGAAAGAAGGGGAGATAGATTTTAGCGTTATAATTCATTACGATGATTTGGTAAGTTAAATATCGCATAATTTGTTTAAGTACATATATCCCTAAACAATATATAACTTCAAATTTATCGCAATTTTTACAGAAACGCGTAATGAGCCGCCGCCATAGATACTTTTACAATGCCATTGACGGTACACCGTTTTCCCTTGGCATAGCTATCCCAGAAGGGTATGGCATGTATGAAGTTCTTGGCGAGCAGGAGATACGACACAGCCCGGTTAACGGTATGAACAAAATCATTTTATATGGATAAATAATTATACGTAGCATGGATAGAAATTTTGTCTCCATTACTTCTTTGAGACGTTGAATGATATCTTACTGTAACGTTATAATATTTAGAATTAAAATATATTGAATAAATGTAGAGAATAATATCAAGTAATTTACGCCAGAGATAGGTTTCACAAAACATCTGACATAATTATTTTCTCTTCGTTTCAGTTCTAAATTACTTTCAAGGAACGAACTGGAAAATTCATCCAGATTGGTAAGCTGTTGTCAATACATCACCTTATTTTATCATATGATAGCACTCGCTAAAAGTTAAGATACTGAAAGATTAGATAACTTTGTAACTAACTCTCAACTTTGTAATTTTTAGGGTTTACTGTGAATATAACTATAATTCTGATCATTGGTTCGACACCGCCGAAGATCAGCTTTTACATTTCTTGGAGAGAACGCATAAACCGGGCTGGAAATGGATGTCACTTCGTCCTCGTTCTCCGGTTAAAGAACCAGGTAAACGCTACATGCATCACGCCCGTGCCTGTGAAAAAAAAATCCAATATATTAAACATGTTTAAGGAAACGAGCACAAAAACGAATTTTTATTGTTATGTCACATTATAAATGAACTTGCATTTATATGAATATAATCAAATGCAATGAATCAATGAATCAAACAGCAATGATAGCAAGACGTTTCGATTAAAAAATTAAAATAATAATTGCAGGTCATACAATGAAAAAAATGGACAAAGATTCCTATTACTGCGACAAGAATTTGGTTCAATCACTGGTTTTTGATGCAGCCGTAACAGAGGGATTGGAACGACCATCTACTTCCAATATCAAAGAAGAAAAGCAGTAAGTAATTAATCATTATCTATAAGTAAATAATAAAACGATAGTTTTATATGAAAAGCCGGAACCCAGGCAAATATTTTTCATAAAGCCAAACGAATTTCTGTAATGCTCTACAAATCATAATTTATCTCTATTAATTTCATACTGTTAAGTATTTTGTGGCACCAAAGACATAATCATAACTATATATAACACAGAAGCATAACATTTAACTAAACCAAGAAGTACGAAACTTGCTTTCATAAACGCAAACGCAAACGCGAGCTGAACTATTTTCCATTTTTTTAAAAATTAAATCTAATAATAAGATACAAATATAAAATATTTAAACACTACACCACTTTTGCACTACAAGCATTCATACATTTCATCAGCTGAAATAAAGTTCGAACCCATTCCCGAAAATGTTAAAAGAAAAACTTTTTAACTTTCTTTCTTCTTAATGAAATTTATTTTTAGTTTTTTTTTTTTTTTTTTTTTTTTTTTTTAAATTTCTATAAACTTTGAAATAAGATTGGACTGTAAAAAAAATTTTGTAAATCCAAAAATGTAATTTCAAATATCAAATTCTTTTGTAAAAAGAATTTTTAGTTTTTTTTACTTTCAAACACATATTTGTTACTATTTCTCAGTTTTAAAAACAAACCGAAAACCGGCATCGGTTGTAATATAAGTTTTAAACAACTGCCTTTTACATTTAGAATTGAAATTTCCACATCTTTATGTTTCGAAAAATTATTACTTTAAATATTTCAATCTACATTAACTCAGTTAAACGAATAAGAACTACTTATATGACCAAAAACTTGATCCTTATATCCTTTTGAGGAATATCGAACAAATTTACACTAGGTATTAAGCCGGCTTTTACAGTCCAATTGCAGTATTTTTGTTTTTAATTTTTATTTTGTGCACTTACATTACATTTACAATTACTGTACATAATTCACTAATTTTGTTATCTCGTTATTACTAAGCCCGATAGCCACATTAATGGCCCTGTTGCACAGGTAAAGTATAAACTCCAATTTTTATGGAAAAACTTTTTGCTCTTTGTATGAAAATTCATTCATTACAAGTATCGGTATTAGTTATGTTAATTTTCTTTACTATAAAAGTATGATCTAAAATAAGAATTGAATAGCCTATATTTTTACATTAGATAACGAATTTTACGTGACGAGGTTAAAATGTAATATGGAATTGTTTTGAAATATTTGGTTTATACAAAATTATTCAAAGCATGTAAATCGTAGAAAATAACATATAAGTATGTATATGCATTACAGTGTATAGATATGTATGTATATACATAAAAATGTAATGTAAATTGAAAGCTGCCGGTTCTGTATCTATATTTCAAAATTCTCTTCAAAAGATTGTAAATCTACTTTTAAATTTTGGTCCGCTCTCTGAAAATTATTTTTTTTTAACGGAAAAGACTTTAATGTTATATTGATTAATATAATTTTTCGTAGTAAAATAAAAAATTTCCTTTAACAATTAAATCTAAAGTCAATTTTTAACAGAAATTAAAAATACATATTTATAAAGCTTCAACTATCACTATGTGAGTTATATAAAGTCATATACTGATTCATATATCGTAAGGAAAATTAAATTAAAATTTCAATATTATTTAGGCAATATAGGAAAAATTTTTTCAGAAAAAAAAATCAAAATTTACCATTACGCCCTTTAAATGGCCAATATTTGTATTTAATTCTTTAAAAAATGATTTTTAACAAATATAAAAACCACGAATGTTTGAAATCATTATTGCACATATCGTGATAAAAATAGGGAAAACAATAAGATTCTTGTGTTGATAGATATTGAATTCCGTGCAGCTTACTTAATAATATGTTAAAAAATAAAATTAATTTACAATTAAAATTCCTCAAACTTCAACCCGAGTACAGAGAAAAATGTTTTGGTATTCAGTGTTTCAGTTTACTAAAATATAATAAGAATTATTCGTTTCAAAATATAAAAAGTTAAATATAATTTTTTCGATTGCTAATTTACGCGTTGCTCTATCTAAACAAAATAAGTTTTTCTAGTTTTTAAGATTCATTAATTTACATATTTAATTAATTGTATGAAGATCTCGTACAAATAAGTAAAATCAGTAATGTAATCATTTCTTTTTTCTTTTTGGCCGTCAAGAACTTCTAAATGTAGTCTGTTTACTTACAGTCGAAGTCACGTTTCCTCAAACGAATTGTTATTTACAGAAATTCATCAAATATTTTCGTCATTTTGAAATTCAGTTTCAAGCAAATATTTCGAGGAGCATCATTAATGTATTTACTCTTTTCTTATTGCTAATGAAACAATCTTTTTTTATTTTTGTTAACCACAATCTCAAGAGGAGTTCTAATGAATATTTTTATTGGTTTTAGCGCATGAATGAGGGGACCGAAATGCCGTTGATGAAATATTTGCTTTATTTTACAGGGGCCGATAAGAAGAAGTAGTTGATTGAAGATATGCTTATTTGTTTTATATGTGAAGAAACATCGGCGAATTTTCAAGTCAAGCGATGCTTGTTTTGCGCACGTATAACTGACATAAGAAAACAAGTTTCATCTTATTCATACTTCTCAAACGTAGTCTCATATCAGATGGAAGAAAGCGAAGCTGCGGCAGCACTTTTTCCTCTCCTGCAAGCCAGTTATTTCATTTTCGTGTTATTTAAAAAAAGAAAAAAGAAATTTGAAATTAATTATAGTAAGAATTTGTATCACTTAAATAGTGATCACTTTAAGTCGGTTATACTTAAAAATGTCTGTCTAGTTTCAGATTGCCATCGATGATGTATCACTTTTGATTTCATGTATTTATTCTTTTTTACAGCAATGAAATAAGGCTGCGATTAATTTCATCACATTACCTTAATGCAAATTGTTACATATTATGCAAGAATTCATTCTGCATCGTACAGGATTAGGAAATACAAGATGAACGCATAATGACAAAGCTAATTTATTTTTGTTAAATCAGGGTGCAGATTTAATTCAGTTCAAAATATAAAATGTGAATCTCGTCTTCCAGATTCTAAAATGTTTCTGTCTTATTCTCATGCAGACAAGGATACCAAATGTTTGGAGTGACAACATCCTTCGTAGCAACAAGAAGTGGCTTATTGAGATGGAGGGATCACGGGAATACTCCACCTGACCCATCGGTTCCGTAAGTAATATTAATAGAATGTGCAAAGTCTGAAATAAAATTGAAAATAAAGGCGTTTGCTGTAATACAGAGAGTAAATACGTAAATAATTTATTAACGATTAATAAATATTATACTGTTTTGTATTATATATTTTTTTTTATCTTTAACTAGAATATCGATTTTAAGTCTCCAATGATTTTCACTAGTCAGTAATTTAGCTTATTTCCGGTTACTGTTTAATTAAAGACGATTTAATTACAGGCATTTCAGTGAAACGAACCGCAGAGCGATTGACGAACTGTGGTATAAGAGGGCCGTTCATCAGCACACAATCGAGCCCGAAAGTTTCGTATTTTCGGTGCCGTTCAATGCTGACCATCAGAAGAAACCTCTGGTAACTGCAACACATGCCATTTTCATTGAACACAAAGGCCACAGGGCTCCTGCTGCTGTTGTCGGACTACAGTTTCAGCATTCTAGCTTGATTGCTCATTTCATCAACATAACTTCAACCGTGAGCATTATAATAATTAAAATTATGCATAACTTTAATTTCCTTCTTTAAAATCCTCAATTGCTGATAATTGTTCTTTTCCATCGCCTTTGCAGTGCACAGGTGGAACTTATTGCAGAAGAAATTGCGCATCCCCTGAACTAGACTGCTATGTGCTAGACAATAATGGATTTATAATATTGTCAGAGTCTTCCGAACACACTGGCAAGTTTTTTGGTCAAATAGATGGTACAATAATGGATTCCTTAGTTCAAGATAGAATCTACAAAAAAGTAGCCGTATATGATTATCAGGGTGCTTGCTATGATGATAAGTCACATTTTAGCGATTCAGCTGCTTTTGTTTCTGTAAATATTGTTTTCAGTTCCGTTCTTGCATGACTGTGATATTGGCAGATGCTAACCAATTTCTTTTTATAGCCGCTGCAACCAGCAAAGCTTGTACTGAAGTGGCTGCTCCGTCAAACTTTCTGGTTAATATATCATACCCCCTTGCATTACTTATGGATGCCTTCATGGGTCGAGGGTTTAAGATATTCTCCGGACGACGACGACGATGACGACGATTCGTATCCTGAAGATTACGATAATCCGTTTGATTCATACAGTGGCATGGATGATCTTGAGTCCATTCAAAAGGATGAAGTTGCTAAGGATGAGCAAGATGTGCCTCCTAATTGGGGACAGCCGGTCAATGCCAATATTCCGTCAAAGCAGAATCCCTCAAACACATCTACTCCTCGGCCCTGCGACAAGAAAGTATATTTGTACAATCTGCAGCCGGATCGATTGAATACAAGTGGAATATTTAATCCCCTAAAAGGAAAACTGACTAACTGCCATTCGAGTGGCTGCGAAAGGTATTAAGAAACAGAAAAAAACATTTTATTTAAAAACAAAATATTTTTAATGTAAACAATTGAATGTAATCTCAGGCATATTAATTTTTATTATTATTAAAGCACGTACTAAATCTTTACAGGATTTAAACCAAATTTGATGTTTACTTCATTTATTTCCTTTCGGCATATTCAATCAATTTTATGCTTTCATGATTTTTAATCATTTCAAATATTAACTTCAAAAATACATTGATAATTTTTTTTTCATCTTTAAAAACATTTGTTAAACAGTGAAAAAATCAATAAATTTTCAAAACTGTTTGCAATTAAACAATTGCCAGTCAAATAACTACTTCTTTTGATAGGTTCAATACTCGATATTTAAATACTATTTTTATATGCTTTTATGGCCAACGTTCAGAAATTTTCCTTTTTATTAAAACTAAGTTTCCATTTTATGAAACTACACACTTTCCTAATAATAATAATAATAACAATAATAATAATAATTATAATAATTCTACATTTATATCTCGAAAAAAAGCATTAAAATTAGAAAAAATTAAAACACTCAATTAAAGAAAACAGTATAAGCTCAAGTTTACTTATCTATTGAGAGTTTTTGGGAGCCGTCGTTGAAATAAAAGCAAATATTACTATTAATTCAGAAATCAGGAGAATTCCAAAAAGTAGAGCTATTCAATCTAATTTTCACACATCATTTTAAATTATCACTTTAGGATTAAAACAAGTAAATCGGATTTTCATACATGTGATATGACAATAACCTTAACGCGTGATATTTCATAATTTGCAGACCTTTCAGCGTGCAAAAGATACCGCACAGCAACTTGATTTTGCTCGTGGTTGACACATTGTGTCCGTGTGGCAGCAAGCAATTAAGCATAACACCCTACGAAGTCACAGTGGAAGGTTCCTCATGCAGATGGAAACCGCAAGAATCAATGTACCGCAGAAGACCATCGAAATGCTTCAATTACCACCCTGAGGTAAATGCCAAGAAAATAAAATGTACAACCAAGCAAACAATGTTCATTAATAACATACTAAACCTTAGGTAATTATTTCAATTGTTTAATATTTTTGTTTCCAACAGGAAATAGAAATTCGGCTTTGTGGAAAAGCGTATGAAGTCACGGTTTCCATTATGTTGTTGACTACGTGCATTCTGTTGGCATTTATCAGAATCGTAAATGATTTACGATGGACTTCTTAACCGTATTGTGAATTTAAATGATAAAGAAAGATATATTGTATCTAATAGAAAAGAGATTGCTTTTTATAATATTAAAAAAAGTAAAGATTGTTCGATTTTGGACTTGTGATGTTTAATATGATGTTAACATCTTGTTTTTGAACGTGGAATTTGATTTCTATGTCTTGTTCTGAAATTTGTTTGAGTTCAATGGAAACATTATAAAAAAGAAAAAGAATTATTGATTAAAATATTATGTTATTTCCATTGAGGGCGCTTAATAAATAATGTCGAACTTAAATTTTCATATTTTTTGAAATTGTTGTTATTAAGATTGTCAGTTTTCAAGTTAGTAACTTAAGAATAGACGTCGAGAAAATTTAAAACAATTATACATAAAAGGATACATAATGATGCATTAGTTTAAAGATAGAAGCCCCCAAAATTTTAAATGAATTTTTTTTAATTTTACAGAGATACTTAGTGTTGCAGGCTAACATTATCGTGAATGGAAAATAATAAAGATATTAGTTGTAAATTCTAAAATATAAGAGAGAAAAAGTAAAAAATTTTCATTACTGTTTCTCATAACTTAAATCAAACGAAAATAAAATTTTGCTAATTAAAACATTTTTTCAGATGATCTAAATAATTATAATAATACATAAAATGTAATATGCAATAGTTCCTTATACCAATAAACAAGCAACTTGAACATTCGAATCATGTCTAATCCATCAGCACGTATCTTCGGTCGATTTTGTGAATTCATAAAGAAATTGTGAACTGTATAATTACAGACTATTCATTTTCAATTCTCTTTATCATGCGTTCAATAATTTTTACAATGCTTCTTCCGATTTGATTTGCTGGAAGAAGCGATCAGATGAGGAATGAGTTTCTTTACTCTAAATATGAAACTTACAGATTGTTTAGATTTCAAATAAGACATTTCATGGTAGTCAAGATAAGGAATGTAAAAAATTAAATTATAGAATGCTTGACGTAGCTGCTGTAGTTGATGGAAAGACTTGTAATTCTCTCTATTTTAGTTTGCTTAAGTGGTTTCATTGATAAAATATTAAGTTTAGATTAACCTAAATTTTGTGTTATACATTCTCGCCGTTAATTTGGCTTTTTTTCTTAAAAATTCGATATTTGAGGATTGACAGTCGGTATTATGTATTGATGTTTACCAATGTCTACTACCTTCACACTCCTAAGGGAACTGAACTGAATATTAAATAAATTGCTAACAGTTCATCGACATTATTTAAGGCGCTCTTAAGAATTATGAAAGAATTTTACAAATATATTTGCATCCGGGCCTTTCTAGTATTGTTTAATGTATGAAGTTAGCTGTAATTGGAATAAGGATCGAGTTGTCAGCTGCAATGCCGCAAAAGTGCCCACACTCTGCAATTTGAGAATTCTTGGTTATAGGAGTTAGGATAATATTCGTTCCAATCCATTTGCTTTCATTATATTGACAAAAATATCTTGTTAAATTTGATCTGGTTAAAAAAGGAGTAAGGAGCAAGTTTCCAAAAATGTAATTCATAATTTTAATAAATCATATCAAATTAATCGCATATCTAAGAAGAAAGGTAAAAAATTAAACTTACTCAGATATTTAGAATGCATTTTTATGATCTTCTTTGGCTTTTCTTTTCCTCTGTCTGAAATAATGATTAATTTTGCAAAATGAGAAATTTTAAATATCACTTTATTTCATTATAATCTAAATCATTCAATATTATTTGCAGAAATAACTGGCTACTTTCGACAAATTTAAGGATTTCAAACATTTTAAAGCGTAGTTTGTTAAATTATTAAACACATTAAAGATATCAAGTAATTTATAAAGTCAAGATATATGTCAATAAAAAAATATTTATAAAATTTGTTATTTTCGAATATGATGGAAATAACAAAGACAAATTTTCATTCTATTTTGGAACATAAAAAAAATATTTAACATAATTATAACGAAATCATATTATTTGTTAGGACATTTCATACCTGTCTGACAAAGTATTTTTTATCCCTGTAAGAGAATGAGTATTGTAATTAAAAGTTCTATAAATCAACAAGTAATTTTTTTGTTAAAATTTTATTTTTTTAAAATATGGACTTAAACAAATAGATTCATTCAAATATGTATTAAATTGAAAAAAGAATCTGCTCCTCCTCATTTATTAGACAATAATAAATTATTTCCTTTAACCATTTTGTACATTTATTTTTCCTGCATTAGATATTTATTATAGCAAGTAGACGCTTCCATTTTGACATTAAATCAAGCCTGAGCTTCTTTTCTGAAAAATCTCTTTAAATAAGATGCCTGATAAAATGTTATGAATTCGGAGCATTTGTCAAAGTTCTGTTCTAGTTTTTTTATTTTTTAATGGAAATGAAATTATGACAATAAACTTAATAAAAATTCAGAGGAGAGAGACTGATAATTTATTTCACACAAAAACTATTTCAATGACCTTTTTTTATCTAAAAGGCTTTCATTCTCCTTACCATCTAGATATTTCAATCTGAATCTATTTAAAGTCTTTATAATTTGTGTAAATAATATCAAATTAATGAAGTTAGATCTAAATAGTATTTATACAGTTTTTAAAGGTTCGTGAAAATCTCGATGGTAGATCGCTTAAAGTTTTGACAATTTATAAAATCACAATAAATTTTATGATTTGACATTGATTCAAAAGGTTATCTAATTTAAACGATTTAAAAAAAATATTTTTGAAATCTGTACAGCTCAAAATAAATGGTAAAATTAAAATTAATTCTTATAATATAAACATTGTCTAAACATTTGAATGTACTAATGATTATCTTCTCAAATTATAGAATATTTCCCTTCTAATTTTTAAATTCGTTCTTAATTTCGATTTAATCAATCATTGAAGTCTCCGGGATAAAATAATAAAAGTGCTCACGGCAATGTGCATGTCAAAGTGTCTTTTTTTGAGACTTTTTAAACTGGAAAACAATAATATAAATTATGTAAAGAAAATTTTTTTCAAAATATGTATGAAAAGTATAAGTTAAAAATTATTATGTTATTGTCACTACTTAATTGAATCTTAGTTGTTTTTCTGATAGTTTGTCACCTAGAAAATTGTAACATGAAAAATGGTAAATTTAATTTATTAAACACATTCAAACATACAAGAGTGGAAATTTGAAATGTAATCAAAAAAATTCCAAAAAAGTTAAAATAATATGTCTCAAAAAGAATTTAACACTACTAATAGATTTTATTTTTGATGTCTCACATAATGTCTTAGTTTTAACTCCCGTATACTAAGATGATGTCGCGCCTCCAAAAGTTATGTTAGACATCAATGAATCGACTCTAGTTTTCATTCACGATTTCAATAAAATGAAGTATTTACGTTTTCAGCTATAAAAACCCATCTCTTGTGTTTGAAAATTATTAAATTAAATATTACGATAGTTCGAATTCTCTAGCTTATATATTTCATGTTACATTTGAAATTCAATACTTTTATCTAGATAAAATTTTCTGTCTTGGAAAAAATAATAATACATCAAACGTCTTTTCATTTGATACAGATCTATTGAATTTATCTCCTTAAAAAATTTTTATATAAAATAAATCAATTTAAATTTTCTCTTTGATTAAAAAAAAAAGTAATTTTTGAAAAATAAAAGATTTACGTCATTTTTGGGAAATGCATCATTTATTAAATGAAAAAAAATTATTTTAAAAAGGCATGAAATTTAAATTCAAGCATTCAGATTTTATAATGATTAATATTTCATCTTATGCCAAAGGCACAGGATCTATAACTAAAATATATTAATATTTTATAATTAAATTATTGGTGTCATAGCAACATAAGGATCAAAATAAATAATTTTAGTTTTACCATTATTATTAACTGATTTAAGTTTATGATAAGATTATATTTAAGAAAAAAGAATCAAGGCATTGCTAAATTAAGAAAAATTAAAAAGGTAGTAACCAATGCTGTCTTATACTGATATGAAAATGCTTACTTAAATGCTTAAATTAACTTGCTAATTTAAATACAGGACCAATCTTAAAATAATTTTGTTAATACAAAATAATAAATGAAAATTTAAAATAATAGATAATCTCTACGAGTCATTACTAAGATTAGGAATGGAAAAAAAGGAGAAGAAGTTATAGATAAAAAAGAACACTTTTGGTGTTGGTCTCAGAAATTATCACAGAAATGTATTATCAATCTCACATGTATCAAATTGAATACCATTTATATTTGCTTCAATGCAAAGTTTTAGTCTTCCATGATTCAAAGAATATTTATATCATAATAATAAATAAAAATTATTTGAGTTCAGAAAAGATTGTAGTTGTTCAGCAATAAATTCAAATAAAATTTCTTATGTGATGCACTAACATAAATATATTTCTTTTAAAATTAAAAAACTATAATATAAGAATCAAAAGATATAAGTATTGTAATATTACTTTAAATGATATAAAAATATAATATAGATAATAAATTTATGATCATGATCACTTTAAATTTGAAAATAGAGTAATTTTCATTAATTTAAATGAATTTAATTTTTTATGACATCCATAAGGCTCATGATCATTAATTTTATTACTCTACTTTCCTCTAATACAAAAGTAAGGATTAATATAAATATTTCAATTTTATTTCACACTAATAAAAACTTATATCGTATCTGTATATTATGGAACTCATATTTCTTATAAAAAAATATAGAATAATTTGTCTTTAATAAATAATAAAAATATTTTTTCTGCAGGAGATTTCTTTTTACAAAATTCAACAGCAATTGTTTTATTAATTTTTATTATTGTCTTTAAAAGATCATTAATTACCGTAATTGTTAAACTTTTATAATTATAATTGAAATTATAATTATAAAATAATAATAATAATAATAATAATAATAATAATAATAATATAATTCATTTTTAATGACTAGAAATACGTTGTAACCTTCGTATCAGTTTTCAATTGCAGGTTAAAACTGTGGTAATGTTAGCTTGTCAAGTTTCTTAAGAGTTTATTTCAGTAAATTTTACCCTGTCCCTTTTTACAAAAATTGAATTTTCTTATTCATAAATAAAATGCATATGAATGAATATAGAAAGAATTAAAATTTTTATTTATTTATTTCTAACACCCAGAATTCCTATAAATTAATACTTAAAATTTCTTTTTAAATTAATTTTGCTAAAAACTTAAAATCTTAGTGACTGGCTAAAGTTGGAATCAGGGAAAAATGTCGCCAAGCGAACAGAAAACTAGTAACCGTTAAAAAATTCCTTTCTGGTGTTGGCATTTTTGGTTATACTACAATGGAAGATGTAGTGTATAGTATAGTGGCTTTTTGCGTTAAATTTTTCCATAACTTGTAAATATTAATAAAAAGTATTAATGAATTAATGCAAATTGCGACGTAATTGTAACTGTGGACAATGTATCAAATTTATGGATTAATTGATTATTATTTTAGGAGAAATTTTGCCATCGATCTTTGGTAGGTAGTAGTCGGCCATGTCAGCGGTCTAGCGGAATTCTAAAATAATCCCCTCCTCCCCAGTTCTTAATTTTATTTACCTGTTCTTTTTTGTTTCTGTGTTTTGCCTGATAATTCAGTTATTGAATTTACATAATTTTTCAAATTCTATTCGCCAATGTTTTCAAAGTTGTCACTTAAAATACATTATGTTGATGATGACTCATTAGTCTACGGCTCGTGTTGCCTGTGTATCTTAATTTTTAAAGTTATCTTTTGAAACAGTTTTTATTGACGAACATATTTTTCACTCACTCTCTTCATCTATCAATATTTTTTTCTCAAAAGATAAGAGCTGTAGGAATAATTTTAACTTGTATGTTTAAAATATAAACATATTATTAATTTTAAAACTTTCAGCTTATTAACATACTGAAAATATTATTTTAGCATTACTTATGTATCCATTTAAAATAAACCTTTTCAGGTATAATATAAATCTACATTTGGAAAATACTTGATAAGATGTTTTTATGCATGAACATTAATGTATTTGTTATAACATATGCAAAACTGCTGATTTGTACCTTTTTTAATTTTTTAAACTTCTATAATTTGGAAATGAATTCTCTTTTTGATAGTGCTTTTATAAGCAATTCTTATTTTAGCAGTCCATGATTTCCATTTATATTTTATTATATGTTGAATTTTACAAAAGTAATATGCAAAGAGGTTGACACTAAAATTTAGGAAGCATATGAAATATGGGATCAAACAGTTTTATAAATTACTTTTTTATTTTAGGATTTTTTTAATGTAATCAAATTAAAATGATGTTTCTTACAAATAAATTTACTTTCCAACAGATATTTTTTTATTTCTATCTGTTAATATAAATATTTTTACATTTTCAAGAAATTAATTTTTGTAGTTTTTCTTAAAACTATTTTTATTTTTTATTTTTTTAATTGGAATTTTAAATAAATTTTTATTACTTATGTCTCTGCTAGTAGTTCTTGAATTGATGGATTTCAAATTAAAATCTCATGAAATAATTTTTATTTATTTTTTGTAAAAATCAATAAATGGGAGTGACAGTTTTTGTATTTTGAATTTTGATTTTTTATTTAAATTTATATAATTTATTTTTTCTTAACATATGATAAAGTGTTGCCTTGAAACAAGATTACCACTGAGAATCGCTCTACTTAATGATTAACTTCTTTATCACTGATTTACTAAATGTATCACTAACTTTATTCCGATATTCAGTGTGATAAATTGATTTTACTGCTATAAAAAAAAATTACCTGTTGCTTTTGCCGAAAAACATTAACTTAATCAAAAACATACATAGGTTTCTTTCAAAAATATATTGACGTCGATATTATGTCACAATTTTTTTAATTCTGATGTTTATGGACAATGTTTTAAGTATCATATATTGAATGCATTTGATAGCTTATTTACGGAAAATTTTTTCTAGTTACTAAAAAGAAATTCAGTGTTTTTCGGATTTGCAGATCATTTACAATTGATAAATTATAAAACATTCGAATTAGATTGATTATTAAATTTGAATTCAATATTTTTTTTGAGATTAATAATTCCCATACGAATAATTATTATTATTAGTTTTTATTATATTCATGGACCTTATGTGTGTATATATATATTGCTCTTTTACAGTGAATTGGAACGATAACTATATTTTCACTATCTTCACTAAGAAAATTAATATAATTTTTTAATATTTTATTATTAAAAGAAATTTTAAATATGTTATAAATTCATTCTTTTTAAATTAGTAATATTTGATTTTTTTCGTCATTATTAAATTATAATCTTAACGTAACTACCATGGATCATACCAATGAAAGTTTAAATTTTATTTAATTCAGTTTTTTTCAGATTATTAAATTATTTTGAATTTTTTGAATATTAAACTGAAAGTTTTGCATTAACAACAAGTTTTCTAAGCCACCAAATTAAGAGTGTAAAGTTTTTTACTCACATAGTGATCACATTAAATTTAAATTTTCAATTTTCAAACAGCGACTGAATAAAATATTTTTGAAAAGATATTTTCTTTCTGTTCATAATGATTTGATGAATTTTATGAAGCATTTTGTTATTTTTCATAGTTAAAGAAATGCGGTTATGATAACCTGAATTAAATTCTCTGCATTGGAAACTTCATTGACCCTATTTTGCTAATTGAACTGCTTGATTAGTCACTACTTAGTTGCTATCTAATAAATTATCCAATGAGTATTTTTTCCAAAGAATTTTAAGAAATCAAACCATAGTACTTTTTAATACATTTGATAGATCTTGTTTAATATGGGAAAAAAAAATTTAAGACTTTAATAAGTAAAATATGAAGATTTATTTAAAATTGTAATGGATGCACTAGGTATAACATGATTCAGAATTTGAATTCATTTCTGTTGTATTTTACCAAAAAATGATAAAATATTTGTTTCATTTTTAATCTAACTTCAGTGCGCTGTTGGATTTTTCAAATTAATATTATTTGTTTTATTTCTTTTTTTAACACTCAAAATTACAAGTATGAATTATTTTTTAAGCTAGTCACTTTTGAATCCAGTACAACTATCTTTATACTAACAATGGGGAACCGCATTTGACTTCTGTAATTGCTATCCGTACAGAAGAACAGTGAAGAAAACAAATATATAAAACGAAGATTTGGCGCACTATTGTGTGGCTAAGATTGTTATTGACAAGGACATTAGTTCTTTATTTGCAGAAATATTCATAAAAAAAGTAATTTGACACTTAATTTTTTGCTAATTCTTGTATTAAATTGTGGCAAGCCTATGTAAAATAAATTCACAGAATATGTTTCAGAATATTTGGACTTGTACTTTGAGAAATTGGTAGTAAGAGAATAAAGTAAATTGATTTTTTCAAGTTTAATTAAGAAAATTTTATATTCGTTTTCAGTAGTTTTTTTAGGGGAAAAGTTTCATAGCTTTTTGATTTTCTACAGGTGATAGTCGTGCTAGACTAAATTTTGGTTATTAAATTTCAAATATAAATGCCAGAAATTAAGTTGGGTTAAATAAGTTCCACTACATTTATTTATTTAATTACTTTTCCACTAGATGTTTTTTAGCATGAAATAAAAAGGAACGGATTTGTTTTACATATTAGATTTGAAGGACCATTTTGTTATATTAATTAAAACGTGGCAATTTACGACTTAAAATATTTTAAACCAATTCTAAATTTAGAAACTATACTTTGTTCATATTTTAAATTGTAAATATATTCCAACACTCTATATTTTGATACCATCACCTAATATTCTATGATTTTGTGCATTTTTTTATTTGATATAATTACTCATGTATAATTTTAGAGTTCCTATTTATTAAAGGCCAATTTTAGAAAAATATTATTTACAATTGATAAGAATCGGAAATTTATTTCGTTTCATTTTGTACTATATTTGGGACATTTTTATCTAAGCTAAAATTAAGTTTTTATTAACAACAATTTTAGTATTTTTATTACATCATTAATCTGGTTTTCTTAATTTTTGAAAAATATATTTTGTACAGAACCATTAAATGGTGTACCTATAAAAAAATTGAACTTTAACTGGAATGATGTAGTAATGACATTGATTTTTAAAAATAATTCCGAATAATTTCCAACAATTTAAATATAGCATCAATTTGAAATATGCCTGAGCATTTATTTTTTATTTTATATTGATATCATTAATCATCTTCATTCACATTTTATTATAATCAAAGACATTCACTCTAATTGCCGTAATCTTAATTTTCACAATTTTTTAGTAAATTGAATTAAGTATTATATTTTCTTTTCATAAAATTATTTATTACCAACAGCATTAAGTATTTCAGTTTCATTTTATTGAAATAATAATAAGATATTCACAAAAATTAAATATAGTTTAAGTTACGAATAAATGCTGGTTTTAAATTACCCTTTGCAGTCGTATTTAAAATTTTCACATTCACTTTTCGAAAATTGTTTCAGACTAGCTAAAATATAATCCTGCTATTAAAAAGTCCAAATCTGTCAAAAAGCAATTGCTCACAAGTTATCATATTTTTCATTGCATTCTATTTTAAAATTATTATTCATAGGCTAAAGATAATTCATACTATGGGAATGGCTTTTCTCAAATAATTTCAGTTTATGTTAAATCTTTTATTTATTTTATATCATGTATAGTTATTTACTTTTTATAATATATATATTTATAAATACTTAATATATTTATTTATATATTTACTTTATAATATATATATATTGACTTTTTGCAATAAGTAAAATATAACAATAGTGTAATTGCTGATTAATTTGAACTTTTATTTTCTTTTACTATATTTTTGGCTTTTTATTTCTATACTTAAAATACCCAACCATAACTCCATTATATTTTATTTTAAGAGTTTTTCGTTTATGTAGGTCAGTAGTATGTTCGTTATGTAGTTCTTGATCGAACTTTTATAAAAATAAAAGGAGTAAGTATTGTTAAATGTCGATTTCAAATAATTTGTGGTTATCAAATTTTATCCTGTTATTAATTCAAATCTCCATTCTTTTTTTGTAATGTATGACTTTTTCTGTACTTTTAGCTTTAACAAAAGTTATTGAAACATTTATTAATTAAATAAATAAGATCATATGATATTTACATAAGATTATAAAGTCCTTAAATGCACTAAATATATTAGATTAAATATAAATATTGTGAAATAAACGATACATTATAATTAACATTGATATTGTTAAAATGTAGAATATAGGTATCAATATTTTTTGTATTTTCATGAGATTATTAAATGTGGAATTGAACCTCATTGCGAAATATTATATGGGTATATAAAATGGAGGGTTAGAATTCATTTCTCAAATTTATTTTAGAAATTACCTAAGTCACTGTTAAGAAAACCTTTATATGATTTATTCAATACCCATTTTATTTTATGCATATATTTAAGATTAATATACAAAAAAATTCTTTTACAGATGTTAATTAAAATATCAGCTGAGGAATCCCCTACTTTATCTACTTTAATTTCTTTTTAAAATTTTCACTTATGAGCTTTTCTTTTCAAATATCAATATGTTTTCCGCGTGTATCTTTATTCAAAATTTATTGTTATACTGTATAGGTAAATTTTATAAAAAAATTTTTTAATATTAAACGTATAGGAAAATCAATTATAGATAGATTATAAATTAACAATAAGTTAAGAGTGAACTATTAATTTAAAAGAATTTTATTTTTTAAATCGAAAAATTATTAGTGAAACTGCCTGTTTCATTTCATTTTGTATCAATAGAAGAGTTAGCGATTTTTTTTTCAAAATTTTTCAGCTTCCCTTACTCAAAAGTCATATTAATTCAATTTGCGCTCAACAATTTGCGATACCCCATCTTACTCTTCAAGCAATTAATTCTCGCCTGATTGGCATTACAAAACATACACGAACGCTTGTGTCGAAAGAATAGTTTCTCCCCTTCCCAAGTAAGAGCATTTATAATGAAGCAACCTCTTGGACGATAATTTAACTAACAATACAGACATTTCTCAGAGTTCTGTAGCAATTCCTTATTTACTTGACCCTGACGCAAAGGGAGAAGCTCGACAGAAATAGCGCTCACTTTATTACTTGATGGCTTATCGTTCTACTGCGGATGCAGGATATTTTCGCATTAGAGTCGTTAGGTCCGATAAGTGCTTCGCAGCAAGATTTGCCCCTGCTTTGAGTTGCAGTGCGAGGAAACATAAATTTACTAATTAATTCTCTTTTTGTGTCATATCTGGAACGCTGCTGAAAGATCGAAAAATATTTTGCGTCCTAGGAAATTGCCGATGCTCTAAGTACTTGGGTTTATATGTAAACTCCATCTTGAAAGGAGAAAACTTTAATTTTTCGAAGTTAATGCGGTAGTAAAAAAAACTTTATGTTCATTATTTATGTCAATTCCTACTTTAGCACACGTCTTTTATCATAAACGTTCGACTTTTCAAGACGACGAGCTTTGATGTTTAACTTCCTATGGTCTTTACTCAGGCCTTTGTCTTGTTCATACATTTTTAGCGTTTAAATTTCGCGATTTGATGAGAATGAAAATAATATTTTTAAAATAAAATCTCTTTGCTTTGATAGAAAACGGAAGAATGTCGATATTGTAAAGTAAACTTCATGATCTCCAATTGCTTAATAAAACTAGATCAGAAGCTTTCAATTAGTTAATTAATCATAGGTTTAAACAATTAACTACAAATTGCTATAAAAAGTTGCAGTTATTGAATTCAGGACTAACTCTATTAAGTGTAATCAGTGTTTCACATTCACATGGATTTAAGTATTTTTGGTTTATTTTTAGTGATACGGGTTTCAAAAATTCAAAAATAATTAGGATTAATCAGAGAAAAGTCAGATTTTTAAAACATAAGAAAAATATGCAAATGCAATTCCAGATGAAGAGAATCAAATTTAATATGCACATACGGAACAGATTCAAGCGTGAAACGCTTTAAAAACAGAGGAATATGAAAAATGTTAATTAATTTGTTTGTCGTCATAGACAGCATTAACCGAGGTATTTTGGTTTTGTCAGAAATTATTTTATTTTCGTAATTCAAAAAAAAGGCAATAAACGGAAATAAAAATGTTTAATGGGTCGATTAAGGTAAAGCTGTCTCTAGAAAAATTACACATTTACATTTATAGGCCTCAAATTTCGTTTAATTCCATGTTGTTGTAGAAACTTATCAAAAGATTGTTCATCTGCTGAACATTATTTAATCAAAAAATTATGTAAGTCGAAGAACAAACATGACAACTAAAAAGATAATTACAAAGCCTCTATGATAGTTCTTAGTGTTTAAAAGTTTTTGAATAAATTTTCGTTCAAAAAATATAAAAACTCGTTTTAAATATTTTTTAACCCTGACCATAAGGAGCAATGTTTATGCTGTTCACGTATTCACAGCAAAGCTGTGATATATATATATATCTATATATATATGTAAAAATATACATATATATATTTTATACACGTATATAGAAGCTCAAACAATTGGAATTTTTGAAATCATATCATTACATTTTTAATCGGCAAGATACTCATATACCAGTCACCGCTACTATATTTTTAAATTTACTTTTTGAAGTTGTCATTTAAACATTAGTTGATATTTTACGAATTTCCTTGTACAATATTTCCGTATTTATTTTATTAATTTCATTGTATATGATTGAAAAAGAAAAAAAGATAGAAATGTTATTTTCTTTCGTTGTGTTTCGGGTTATTTAAAAAACGTTGTAAAAAAGTCAAAAATTGAATCGACGTGATCGTAATTGAGACGGTATAATGAGAGAAGAAATACCTTGTAAATAGGGTAAAAAAGGTTCAGATAATCTTTTTCTTCTTTATTAGGAATATATCCGATATTCAAGAAAATAACGAAAACATAATGAATAAACAAGCGTGAGTATTTGCTTTAATATATCACCACGGTTAAGTTTTAAAAAAGACGCAAAATACCATTAAATAAAAGTTTTCTTATACATAACACCAACCTCGAACGTTAATTGTTTAATTATGCGCGAAATAGTCTTCTGACTATAAAAGGGAAATAATAACTACAACATTTTTTTTATTTCAGGTTTTAATTATCAAAAGAAAAAATTAAATTTCAAATGCTTTTTTAATCCTTTTTGTAAATAAATAGCCCTAATGTCAAATTCCAATCGTCATAAAATTTTTGAAAATCTTAATCTGTCCTTGTGTTCGTGATATTTTTTGATATTTCTTGTTCATTTCGCAGTTGTCAATTTTGCCTTTGTGACTATTATTATGTTTTCAACTTATTTCCTTTTTTTTATTTTCAGTTAGTATTCACGTAAAAAAATGGGGAAACTCCTGTCGAAAATATTTGGCAACAAGGAGATGAGGATACTTATGCTGGGTTTGGATGCTGCTGGGAAAACAAGTATCCTTTTCTTGTAGAAAATTTTTTAAATAGCAGATATTGTATTGAATGATAAGACTAAAAATCACTTTACTAAAGATTTTGGAAATTTTTTCGCAGAAATTTATACGTATGGGTTTACGTTATGATTACAATTCGTTTTATCGTGTTTTATTTGTATTTTGGTCCGATATATACAATATTATGACTCTAATTTGATTATTGGCAGATCGGATGAAAAAAGTTTCGTTGTTATTGAAAACCTGGAGTAATATTAAAATAATATATTATAAATTAATATTCAAATTCATATCGTTCCATGATAATATAATAGCATAATATTCTACTTTTGAGAGCGACAATGTTGCCAAAACCGAATATTTTCAGTTGAATTGTGACATCATTGATAAGTGCTTCAAAACTTATTTTAGCGTCTGTTTTCAAAATAGCTCAATTCAAAATTCATTTCTCAATCAAAAAGTTTTGGAATTTTCGTTCCTACATGAAAAAGTTATTCCTTTCTTAAGATTTGTATAGATGTTTATTAATCGAACTAGAAAAACTTTAATGAAGTAACATCATTCCTTGACTTTTTTTTATTCATGCATTTACATAGTTATGAAAATAAATGTACAGCAATTTCTAGCAGTTCGTTTTCCTCTCTGTTGGATTCATCATTTTGTTTTGCTTATTATTTCTTACTTTCTAGTAAGTTAAAGAAAGGAATTACGGATCGAAATGTTTTTTCGTGGAGAAATAAAAACTTAAATTTATTGTTTTTTTTAGATAGATAGATTCATTTTATTTGTTGCATGTTGTTTTATTTTAGCTATGCAAAATCATGTTTCCTTTACTTAGAGAGTTTGCATATTTTTCCAATTAATATTAAACAATCAGTAACTTAAAAATTATAAAAATATAAAATAAAAAAATATTGATGTAACCTAAATTTGCGTATTATTCAGTTTTGCGATACATATTATTAGTTTGCTTATCTTAATACCAAATTTAAGTCACTTTGAAATTCACTTATGAATGATTCATTTATTATCGATTCCATTGATTGGTGTATTAGAAATGCAACTGATTAACAAGTCTACACATGTAAATCATTTTATAATTTGAGAGGAGTTAGTCACTTCTCTAGTTTAATCAAAAAAAATTTACGAATTTTATGGTTCGTAATGGTGTGCTGATAGTGCAAATTTCTGTTTTGCTATTTGTCATGTTAGTCTATTCAATTCATTGCAATACTTGCAATTACTCAATCCTAAAAACTTCCTATCTTTTAAACGCTTAATTCTCTTGTTATATGTGTAGTTAAATAGTTATATAAATATAAACGGTAAATAAGTACTTATATTTTTTTTAGTATAAACTCATGACTTGTCCTTAACTTGTTTTTTTAGCAATATTGTACAAATTAAAATTAGGGCAGCCGGTGACAACAATACCCACTGTAGGTTTTAATGTAGAAACTGTCACGTATAAGAATGTTAGGTTTAATGTTTGGGTAAGTTTATACCCCAAATTGAATAATAAAACAATATTTCTTTCTGTAATGCTAATCGATGTGCTAATTGTTTAGTCACATTATGTAAAGAAAAACAAACTTCGAACGCTCTTATTTTATAATTTTGTAATATTTTTTGACAAAGCAATATGCATTGTTATAAGTTTATCAGGCGGAGAAAGCTTAAAAAAAATTATAAAGCGTACTTAACAATCGAATGTTATTTTAAATCATATTTTTCTGAAAATTTCTGTATTGTATTTCTTACCTAGAAAAAAATTAATTATATTTAATATATACATTATTTAGTACATTTTACTTAAATATTATATTCATGTAAAATTTACTGTGTATGATAAAATACTTTTTTTCTTGTAGGTATTTCTTATTAAATAAATAATTATTTATTAGGTATTTATTGTATAATTATTTTACATATATTTTATTATATAATTTTATAAATTCAAATAAATTCTGTAAATCTTATTGACGACATATCGATAATAAAAATGCATTTCTCGATGATTAATCGAGACATATTATATTTTTACGCATGATAATAATATTTCTAAGACAATTTTTATTAAAAGATGAATTTTTATAAAAACCATTCATTTTTTGTATGATTTTTGAGAAAGTCATATGCGATATAAAAAAATAAAATAGCATATAAATTAAAAATTAAATATGTTGATAATATTAATAAGATACCGCAACATATAAAATATTTTATAAGACAAGTTTTATCTTTTTAAATTCTTAAATTTTAATTGTTTAATTGATTGCAGGATGTCGGTGGACAAGATAAAATTCGTCCCCTTTGGCGACATTACTACACTGGAACACAAGGTCTTATATTTGTAGTTGACTGTGCTGACAGAGATCGAATCGACGAAGCTCGCCAAGAATTACATAGAATAATAAATGATAGGGAAATGAGAGACGCAATTATTCTCATATTCGCCAACAAACAGGACTTACCTGATGGTAAATAAGATCATAATATTTTCAGTTCTTTTTCGTTCATATCCCCATGTTGTTGAAAACTTTGATAATAAAAAAGTTATTAGAAAGAAAACGAAAGTTGACAATAAGTAAAAATTATATTTACGTAAATTATATTGTTATAATATGACGGCATTAAAATTCTTTGAGATATAAAAATTTTTTAAAGTAATTTTTTCAAAGATATTTTTTATTAGTGAGTAATATTATTTTTAATTTCAAGAAAAAAAACCATGTATTAGCTTACTTTCTTTTAAATATTTGACATTAATAAAATTTTGAATTTTCATTTTTTTTTAGCAATGAAACCTCATGAAATTCAAGAAAAATTAGGTTTAACCCGAATAAGGGATAGGAACTGGTACGTTCAGCCATCATGTGCTACTACAGGGGATGGCCTATATGAAGGCTTAACATGGTTAACTTCAAATCATAAATTATAACAGTCAGCCAGCTCGGAAGCCAATCAATTTTTTAATGCAAGTAAGATTTTTGTCGTTTATTTAAAGAATTGTTTTGTGTTTATTAAAAGAAATTGTATTGTTTAATCAGTACAATAATACGTACTTAACAAATTTGCCCTCTTTCAGCTCAGATTTTTTCGCAGTCTAATTAACTTAAAAATTTTTTTTAGAGATCCATTTAACATTCTGTTATCTTTTTTATTTCTTTTTTAACGCATGATGCCTAATTTAAAAGGTTTGAGAATAGAATTTCTCTTTATTAAACTTTTTTCAGAGGGCAAATTTTGATTTAATCCATATAGTTTTAAATTTTCCTTAAATCAGATACTGACATTTACATATATCATTATTTATTCGAATTTGGAAAATCAAAATTTCATTTTGTTCTTTAGAGTAGGCCCACAAATTTGTTATTATTAACTTTTTCCATTTTATTAAAAAATGATCTTTGAAACTTTAATTTCTTTTTAAACAATTTTTTTGATTTGCCAACAGAGCACAACTCCCGGTCAATGTAAATGAAGTAACAGCCGAAGATATTCATTCATATTTTTAAAATTTTTAACCGAAAACATTAGTATTTAAATGTTGAAAATAAATGTATAAAAAAAAATAGATATTTGCTGAACTTGAATATAAAAATGTCCAGGTGAAGTGTTAAAAACTCATGAAAATTACAGATAATATATGATAAAGACGAAAATCATGTCTACAAAAAACTAATGTTTCAATGTTGGTATTAATAATGTTAAGTATGATCTCTTTATTCTGATCATTATTATTATTTGGATAACAATCTATTCTTCATTTAAAGTAAATTATTTTTTAAAAATTTACTTTTTTTGAGGCTTAGTTGTAAAATTAAATGTAAATAGCACAGAGGAATTAAATTTAATCCATGAAGAATTATATTTAAATTTATACATGAAATTAATTGTGAATCATAGTTGGAGAATCATTTTCCTAAATTTTGCCCTTTCATTTTTATGCATCTCGGGGGCAAATGCTACGTAGCGAATTCTTTTGATTTGATTTCCCAACTGTGATGACATTTCGAGTAACTTAACTCCATTTTTCTTAAGAAATTGTTAACTAATAAAAATCTTTTGAAGCTTCTCGCAATAAAGAATGAAGCTATCTAGATTTTTATTTACAGATGGTTAAAAAAGGCGAAAGGCAAATTTTAATTTCTTAAATTTTTCACATAATTATTGTAGAGTATTGATATAGACATTTAATATTTTCCACCAGCTTATTTTTTTTGCTATTTACGCATATTTTTAAAGCTTATTTTTTGAAAAATAAATTGATTTATTTTTTTACAAAAAGAGATTAACTTTTAAATTATTTAAGGGACTAATCAAAAATCTATAAAAAAAATTCTTGATAATATTAATTCATTTGAAATTTATATATCTTTTTCTTGGTTCCTCATATATAAGCTTTTCATGTATCTTTTTCACTAGTTAGTTAAACGAGAAAATTTAGAAGTTCAATTATGACTTTCTTCGGATTAAAAAATGTATTGTTTCATTAAAAGAAGAACATTTAAAGATATTATGACAATATATTTTTTTAATTTATAATACGTAAGGTGACTGATGAAAAGAATAATTATAATTGAAGAAGTCAACTAATAACTTTCAAAACATAGAAAAAAAGCTCACGGCTGATTAAAACTGATAGTTTGGTGAATTCATGCATACTCCATATCTTCTTTTACAAACTTTATTCCGATTTTTAAAACTGTAGAATAACTTTTTAAATTTAATTTCCTGATATTTGTTTTTGAGGGCTTTTTATTCTATTTAAAAACTGGTTAAAATGAAACAGGAATTTCAAGAGTTATTTTTTAACCATCTTTTAACAAATTCATAATTACATTTGAGAAAAAAATTAAAAAAAAAATGAAATTTTTATCATTTTTAGATTTTAAATTGTTTAATACTGAAAATAGTTTGTTTCATTTTTTTTATTCAGTCACAAATTTATGACTATGTGTTTTATATACCTTTTTATTCAGAACATCAAAATTATGATTCTTTGATACATCTGATAAAATTTGAATCAAATTTTTGTATAAAAATAATTTCATTCTTTAACGAGTCAAATTGTTTAAATATTAGTTTTCAGAATTGCTTTAATTACTAAATGCTTGGTATAAAGAACTTATGGCAACAAAATCACATTACTTTGAAAGATACATTTTCACGTATTTGTGAACTTGAATTACGACTGGAAAAATAATATTAAATAAAAGAAAGAAGGGGGAAAAAATTAAAACAGCTAAAATTCTAACAATTAGACTGACATTTAATTAACTTTTAAACCTTGTCTTTTTGATTTCAAAATAAAATATAAAATTAAATTTTTTTTCAAAAACGAACTCAGGAGATTGAAAATTGGGAAGTGATTAATGAAAGTGACGTGTTAAAATTATTTTTTAGCGAAAGCTAAATTAACCTTGGTAAAGTGTCAGTGTCATTAAATGTCTCCTCAGCAAAAGAGTTTATTATCAGATGATAATTTCTTTTATTAAACAGAAACTATTGACCGCCGACACGTATTTTAGTCCTCTAATTATTGGTAAATGAATTGTGAAATTCAGAAAATTATTCTACCAAGTAGAAGCGGTTTTTCAAAACACTTTGAAACTCAGTTTTGAAAGACTGTTATTTAATAATTTGCAGAAAGCGGAAGCTCGCTACTAAGCAATCGATCAGAACTTACATTTCATTTTTGCGAATCTCAAGAAAATCTCAATTTCCTTTCGAATACGAAAAACCTCAGTTATTATTAATCTACTTACACTACTGGTAATTTCGATAGTGTAATGTCTAATATTTGAATATCTAGCAATAAGTAGTTATTTTAGGTCAGGAAGTTTCCCACTTTAAGGAGTAGGAAACGAAATTCAAAAAACATGGCGGTGAATAATCTAATTAGAAAAATACGCTTTTTAATTCGACGATCCACGGATTGTCGAACCTTACTCAATTTTGAAAGATTTTATGTATACCGTCGTCGCAAGATTAATTATTAATTATTAACCGAAAGAATGTTAATACATTAATAAGCCAGGTCAAGGTGCAGATTATAATTGAGGATAAAATGAAATAATTTGCAATGGTAAGCGTTGAATCATCAATAATTTAGTGTGGAAATGTTCTTAAAAAAGCCAATTAGCCATTGAAAATCGTGCTCGACGACCGGTCCGTTACTATTTCAGTTTTATCGTTTCAATTAAGTATTCTAGTAATCGATAGATAGAAGCCAATTTTCGTTATATACATATAAACAAGCTAGATAAATTTTCTGGGTGACAGTAATGATTATAATTTTCAAGGAGAAATAAAGTTTTTGAAAATTTATATTATAACCATGATTTCACCAGCTTTTTTGTAGCAATAAGCGATTTATGTTTTTGAATTTTATATCTCAGTCTGGCCAACCACTTCTCACTTTTTTATCTCCATGTTGAAGCGCAAATCATTATTCTTTTCAACAGTTTCACAGTGTCCATGGTTATTTCTGCTAAATAAGAGCATTTAAATTTTGGATGCGAGAAAACTTATATGACGTTTGAACGGTTTCCAGATCGTGCCGTCTGAATCCCTTTCTTTTTGTCCGCCAGCAATAGTGTGACAGCCTCCGTTCAACGCAAATAATTAATAAGCAGAATTTGATGTATATATATATATACTTTAATTTTAAGATTGAAAGATGAATTTTAAATCATTTATATATCATTCCACATTATTTTTCTTTGGTTTCTTATAAATTTTTATTGCATTAGTTATTTTAAGTTTTTTTTAATATTATATATATTGTGATAAATATTTTGTTATTAAAAAAAATTGTCAAATTTTGAGCAGTTAATGAGGCTCAAGATATTACTGCCATTAAAATAAAATAAAATAAAAAAAAATTTGGAAGTCATTCCTGTTGTTGTTGAATAATATTGAAAAGTAAATTATTGCTATTATTATTATTATTTTTATTATTTTTATTATTATTATTATTACTATTACTATAATTTCAAAATTAAATTAATGATCATTCAATGTTTTTTATTCTATATTAAGGGAACTTGAAAATTGATTTGGATATTTTTCAACCATCATTTTTTTAATTAGAAACATCCCTTTCAAATATTATACTCGTCTAATGCGCATTAATAAACGGGAGGATTACTATCACGTCTTAAATGATTATTTGCAAAATTATGGAGAAAAAATAGAGCCAGATTCCGACAGAAATATGTTAGGTGCTAATTTTCTGCTTCAGATTTAATATTGGGTTTCAGTTCGTCGGTAACATTCCGTCTCAAGGAAGGTAGTTAAATATAAGAAGACCATATCCATTCATCATGTTGGATGTGATCGTCAACGGGTTAGGATTAAGTAACGAAGAATACATTGTAATTTATTACATATTTATTCAACTAATTGTCTTCATACGTACGCTGCTGTAAGAAAAAAAATTATTTACATGAGAAAACTTCACGTAAATTAAAAAAAGAAATTGGCCTGATTCTGCCTTCGAATTTGTACAGACTTTATTCGAATTAAGAATTATACTAGGCAAATACTTAAAGTAAAAAAAGGAAGACCTGAGGATTAGTTGCTCGAGCCAGAAGGTCACAGTCGGCGGTCGGCAGTGATTCATTTGTGCAAAATGAGAACCAGGCTCCCGTTCTCGCCTCTTTGGCAAGGCAACATTCGAGACCCGTAAGTGCGGGGCAGGCACCTCCCATTGGAGTCAGTCTCAATCGCAGAAAGCAAAACGAGCTCGAAATGAATCTTTTCTGAGGTTTTAATGATGCAAAGTCCCGCGAGCAGTGCCCGTCCATACGAACCGCACGTCTGGCGACTTTTCACGCCCAACGGCGCAGAAGCGGTTCAGGATTTGCGAAAAATTTACCATTTCTCGCGGTTTTTTTCTCGGATGCGACGGAGAAAAAAAGATGGTTATCGCAAGAGGGCGATAACTCGGAAAAGCGGAAATCGCACAGGTCGGCGAGAGGGACGATCGGAAATGCTCGACCGGCTTTTCCGCGTCGCGCGGTGTCCTCCCGAGCGTCAGGGGAGGAAGTTCCTCAGGAGCGACCCTTTGGCAAGCGCTTCGCCCGCGACAACCCCCCAAATCCTTGCAACCGGCTTCATTTCGAGCGGAAAACTGCGACCCCGCGCTGGAGAGAAGCCACCCTGAGGCCTTGCCCTCCGTCGCGGGGTGGAATATTAAAAACTTTGCCTTCGCTTACGCGGAGTCGGTCGCATTTGTTTTTCACATTCCGCTCACAAACTGTTCCTTGGAAGGAAACCCGGCGGGCGAACCAATGGAAGATTTCATGTAATTTCCTAGCCGAAAAAAGAAAAAATTCGAAGCCGAAACTTCTTTACCCGCGTTTTTTCTCGAAAAGACCAGGAAAGATCGCATCTCGAGATCGGGATCTGATCTTCAAAATCACGGGAGATTTGCATTCGATCGGCTTGGGCATCGCCCGCCCATTTTACTGCTGCCGGTCTTTAAATCTCTCCTGATCGTCATTTCCTTCCGCCGGCAAGGTTTATCGTAATCGCTGTTCGCTTCGGCTCGGCTCGGGAACGCCCCTTTGAAGAGTTTCAGCTGCAGCCGCTCTCCTGCGGAAAAGCCTTCGCCGCAATCCGGAGTAGCAATGATTACAATAAACGCACTTGGGAAATACTGCAGAGAACGTTCTTGCGTGAGCGAAATGTGAAAAAAAAGCGAGCGAGATTCCTTAGCACTCGGAAACTTTTGGCCGTACAAAAAAAAAGCTTAAAGTTTTCATTAGTTTTCCGTTCAAAATTTTACTTTCACAAGGAACATTTGATGTAAAATTAAAATGTAGATTTTAGACAATAAAAACGTTTAAAACTCACAAATAAAATGAAGAATTTTTCCCGTTAAATTTATTGCCTCGCATACTGATGAAACGTTAACATTTTTAACGCCTTTTGAAAAATGAGGAAGACGTTCCTTTCACATTAATTGCGACAGTTTTTTTTTAAGATTCATATTTTATTTTTTCTTTCTTTGGAGTAGAAAGTCATTATTATTAATGTAATTACTCCTTCTTTAACGTAATAAACTTATTCCGTACCCAAGACTGAAAACGAATGAGATTTAACTTTTAAGAAAATTCGTCCGGAATCATCGGCGCTCCAACGTGCGGAACCCTCCTCGCACCTAAATAACATTCCATAAAACAAAAATGAAAGGCACACAAATAACATTCTACGAATTCGAAAAAAAATTCTTATAAATTACAACAAAACAAAATTACATTTATCACACTTCAATCGATATATTTTTTATCAGATGCATCATAAATCGAGCAACTTGCTCGGAAACGAAGATGCGAAGAAAACCGGGTTGCGAACCGTGTGACATTAATGGATATGTTAACAGTCGGAAGGGAGGAAAAATGCGGGGGTTTTCGGTCGAAAGAGGTGCCCCACAAGGATGGCGAGCGACAGCACTTCCTTCGGTCGGTTACCCGGGGCAATGGGAAAAATTCCGAAAAATGCCCGAAGCCTGAGCTCGGAGTGAACTTTTCCCCGCGCCCGACGTAAAAGATATATCGACAGGAGCAAAGAACGAAAATTTACAATTTATCACTTCGTCTCATTTAACAAAGAAAAAAAAAAAAAAACTAAAGTTAAAGTCGCCCATTTTGCATGGTCCGAAACGTAAATGTTTTCATTTTCCACCAATTGCCCACATGGTCGGGCCACTGTAGTTCGCGATTGCCTTCTCGCGTTAAGATTTCTTCATTTCGAACAGGACATTTTCATGCCCTTTTATTCGCAGTTTTATTGTATTTACACAGGCGCGAGACGCGAAAATGAAGAAAAATTATTCTTGCAATCCTTAAATCAACAACAACGAAATTTAATATAAATTTATTTCTTTGAAAACTTTTATTTTAAGAATAATTAAATACACTATTTATATAAGTGAAGTTATCGAACGATAGAAAATTCAAACCCGAAAATTCACTTAAGAATTATTACAAGCATTCGATCGTGAATATCTTCAAAACCTTAAAAAATTCACTTAACCAATAAGTAAATATTTTAACGTTGAATCTGACAAGATGAAAGATATACGGTTGCGGTTAAAACTGATTTCCCTTTACTCATACGAATCTAAAACGTCCCACCTTTCCTTAGCACTCTCTTCGTTAAAAATAGCAAACCGAAAAATAAAATATTTGACGTGTTTATACATATAAATAATATATATATATATATATATATATATATTTGTGTGTATTATCCAAAAAAAAAAAAAAAATTGAAAAATAGAAAGTGACAGTCAAAGGAGCGGTCTTCGGAGCCGGCACACCCTACCACAGATTATAACGATGTCGATGACACACGTGGTTGTGGTGAAGAATGTGACGGTTAAGCGAATGTCACTGATGATGTCTCAGTGAAAGAGGGTACTCCGGAAGGTGGGCTGGGTCTCAGTAGGCGGATGCTTCCTTGTATTCCGAACCTTCCAGCGTGAAGAAATCCTCGAGTTTCCACTGAAGAGTCTCAAAGGTTGGTCGCTTCATCGGGTCCTTGTGCCAGCATTCCAACATTATCTCGTATAAAGCGTTTGGACACCCCGGAGGGCAAGGCATTCGGTAACCGTGCTCTACCTGATGCAGAACCTCCGCGTTGGTCATTCCTGAAAGGAAACGTTTCGATTGATGAGCGAACCGGTCCCGAGGAATGTCGGATAGTTTTCGCTTTGCGCCCTTTTGCATTTCAAACGATACCTGGATAAGGTATCCTTCCGTAGGTGACCAATTCCGTTAGAAGAACTCCGAAGGACCAAACATCGGATTTAATGGAAAATTTGCTATAATTCGCTGCCTCTGGCGCCGTCCACTTTATCGGGAATCTGGCACCGACTCTGGCTTCGTATTCGTCTTCCTTTATGAGTCTGGCCAACCCGAAATCCGCTATTTTAACTATGTTCCCATCCCCTACAAGAACGTTCCTCGCCGCCAAATCTCTGTGAATGTAGTTCTGCGATTCCAAATAAGCCATTCCTGCTGCTATTTGCGCCGACATATCGATCAGCTGCGCCAGCTTCAGCTGCCGTCCTTTTCCTGAAATTGAAATTTACTTTTGGAATAAAACGTTACATCGGGTCGACGGGGTCGATCCGTTGGCAAGCGCGAAGGCGTAAGTTGAGTGCTTTCGAGGTGGATGCGGAAGCCGACGAAAAGAAGCCACCGCCCGAGGAGCGAGTGCACACTTCTAACGTTCGAAAGGTCTCAGACGCAGGGTCTTTACGGAAACGTGCCACAAAATGGTTTTCCGATCTCGATAAAATATGAAAATGTAAAAGACGCAGCAGTTGCTTCGAGACGCTGCTCGTAAGAGTGCACAAGCATACAGCGTCTAATTACGTACAATCTCCATAATTAAGGCACAAGATCCCCGTCAGAGCATATTATTAAACGGAGGATGCGGCGGGCACTTATATCGGCCTACTGTCTCAAATTATACCTATCTGCTGTTTCAAATTATAAGCTTTTTTGTGAAACATCCTGGCGGTCAAACTCAAGTCTTCATAAGATTACCACCTTGACTTATAAAATTCCATCGTTTTGCATGTATCAATAATACCTTGTAAATAGTCTAGTAAACTTCCGTTCTTCATTAGCTCGGTAATAATATATATAGGTTCCTCCATGGTGCAAACTGCGTACAACTGAATGAGCTTTGGATGTCTCAATTTCTTCATTATTTGAGCTTCGGCTAAGAAATCCTTCGGATCCATGGTTCCTAAGTGAAAAAAAATAAGTATTGCAAAGTTACTTCCGAAATTGTCCGAATTGTCGCGCAACATTTCTTCGTCAAAACAGCACCTTGCCAGACCAACAAACCTGGTTTGAGCGTTTTTATAGCAACGGGAGTCGTGTTGTTCCACAGACCTTCCCACACTTCGCCGAACTGTCCGTGCCCCAATTTCCTGACAAACTTGAGTGACGATCTGTCTATCTCCCACTGGTCCCTAGTACTGTGAGACAAACCTCCGGTTACAGGTTTTTCGATCTGGTCGGAAAATAAAAAGAAAATATATATATATACATCAAACAGTTCAAGTCACATTTGAATTATACGAAAAAGTTGAATGTTTTAGAGTCGACTACCTGAATACAAGGTTTCCTTAGATTCACGCAGAGACCATCCGGATCATTGCTGTAATGCTCGACCAGTTCTTGCAGCGTCCGAAAGGTTGTTCTTCTGGCAATGAAAAATCCGCCTTCGTCTAACTGTCTTATTCTATAATGTTTCACGGTGTCCCCGTCCCTCACTGCAAACGTCGAAAACCGAATTAGATCCGTGCGAATTTACGCGATGTTAGCTGCGTTACTGCCGCAATGCAATTTTCAGGTCGATTCAAGTTTCCGAAAACCACTTTCGGCCTGGATGCAGGACTCCTGCAGCCGAAATCGAGCAGCATCCAAACCCGACCCATTTACATTGTGCGAAAAACGTTAATAATGCATTAACGAGAGAATGCATTAAATTTCCTCCGTTTGAGTTGCATTTTAAAAGCCTAACGTATCGCTATTTGTCATAAATTTTAACGTTGCAATAAAATATATTACACATAATGTCGCAGTGGCAGAAAAATATTTTCAGGCTCCCAAGATGCCCCCTTCCCAGGTTCGTAGATTACGTTTGCACTCTACCTGACAGGGAATAATCATTTCGTCTACTTTCAGAATCTCTGATCAGGAATGCGCCGTGCTCGTTCTCGGGCAACAGAAGCTTTTTCTCGGCCTCGATCCTTTTGATTTTTCCGAAGTACCACCTGAAACGAGAAATCGCATACAAAAATGTTACTTGGTGCTGAGATCCGCGTAACTCCGGGCGGCGAAGGAGCTTTGCTTTCGGGCGAGGAACCTTCCTTTATGAGGCAAAACTGAGCCTTCCTCCCGAGGGAGGAGCCCCGCTGCGAGTGCCTGCCGGAAAAGTTCGAGATGCCGTACACCGTACAAGAAAAACGTGGGTTAAATTTCGATGCGATTCAGCTTCAATTCCTGCTCGCCGGCGGTCGGGCGGTTGCTGGCCAAATCATTTTTTTTTCTCTAAAATTTCCGCTTTTTTTTATTAACTTCAAATCCGCAATTTAAGTCCGACTTCCCACAATTCCGGTTGCCTTCTGCAACTGCCGATTTCGCAAATCGGCACTTCTCCATGTAACCATTAGAAATCGCGTGTGATACTAAAAGAGAAAGGAAGAAAACAGAGTCTTATTCCGGAAGATATAACAGATACAGTAGGTCACCCGACGAGGCCAGCGATTATTACATATATTAATACTGTTCGCATATCTGGGTGGACACACTGATTGCTTGCAATTATTATAATGACGTAGGTGTGTCGGCTATCCTTATTTGTTAATTGCTTTCTGCATGTTTTCGTACGACGGTCGCCCGCAAGTTCAATAGCAGGGAATTTTTTTCTCTTTGATTCCGTGCGTGATTCTGTCGCGACCGCGAATGGGGCATTTCCCGCGTTTTCTTCCGTGCATCGGAAGTGACGCCACGACGGTGTTATCGCTGCGCGACAGCGAAATACTTATTTTTTAGCGCCCCGAAGCCGGTCTCCCCCCCCCCCCCGTGCCGGGAAAAAGAGCGTCGGAAAGTCGAGACCTCCCTCGACTGCACGGCACCGCGAGAGGAAGCCACGCAGATAGACCCCGAGTAGTCTTCGGATGGCTTTTTTATCTGGTGTCCCTCAATGAACTTTTATCACTGGTTAATTATGGTGAAATTTCATTAATCTATCCTATTTTTAACCTGTCATCTCATACTTGTGAATAGGACTACCATTAGCGTCAGCCTAATGCCGCGTTAGACAGGAATTTAACTAAAAATACAAGCATTATCGTCATTTCTATGGAGCAGCTTGATAGCTGTTCAATGGCTCACCAATTAATTCCAATAAGAAGCCAATAACCATCCGCGAAGGTTACCATCGTCTGACACGTATCAAGTAAAAACTTTTCACATTTTTACCGCGGGTTAAAATTTCGTGACCCTCGTCCCGGCGCCGACCGCGTACCTTTTTTCCTCGCTGCGTTGTCTGCCTGCCCAGCTCCGAAAGACCTTTCCGCGCGGTTTTCGAGAAGGTTCCCCGGTCAATAAGCAAACTTCCGGCGTGCCCCGTGGCGCCGAAAACCTTTTCATCGGCACTCGGTCTGCACGATCATCACTTATCGCTTCGAACGTGGAACAAGGAAACGACTAATTCTGGAGCGAAATGCGTTCCGGGGGTTGTTTGGCTCTGAAATCGTTTCCCGGTGACTCAAACTTTTACGCCTTCCGTTCGCTGTACGGTCGGGATACGATTCTCTCTCGCGGGACGTGCGCACGTCAAGGAGCCCGTTCGGTGAAAGCAATTAAGCCGGAACTTCCTGCGGGTTTCACTCTGGAATTTCCTCACCCTCGAACGGGAATGATGCATGACGCGCCAAAGGCTCCTCATAGAAAGGGCAATCAAAAATGACCGTTTTGTGGGATGCCTTCGTGTTAAACAATCACATACGAAATTATCCGGCGCGTGACAAGGTCCAAAGACGCAAATGGCGTGCGATGCCTCAGTATGAACTTCTTCGGTTCGCGGCTGCCAAGCAGTCAAAGATGACTAACAAAATGTAAGAAATGGAAGGAAAGTCGTTATATAACTCTGGAGCAACAAAACTGGAATAAGAGCAACGAAAATCAACTTCAGCAAATCGAAAACGGCGTCAGTTATGATCATACCCCTTTAACCTAAGTTTAAACAACTTAAACAAACAGTCGTACCTGTCGCGGGACAGGGGAAAGTTCCTGTATTCGCATTCGGAGAAGATTATTTTTTTTTTTTTTTTGTGCTTGCTTTTCCAAAAGTTAACAATGATATTGAGAAGTACGAATCTCTGAATATTTAAAAATTTTTATGCTCAAATAAATACAATTTTAATTTTGTTAAATTCTTACTATGAAGATCGATAATTGCCGAAAAAATGAATTATAAACCTTTACAAATTATATTTGCGCAAAAAAATTATCTGACGGCTTTGTTTGACGAAAAGAAAAGTCCATTAAAATTTTTAAATTCTTTCGTGTTTCGGATCAAGTCTTATTTTAAATTCATATTTTATTTTATCATATTAACAAGCATCAAATCCTGTCAGGAAACAATACAGTCGACAATTGTAAAAGCGCGACTGCCATAAAACCCAAAGCTTTTCATGATCCAACATTTGTGATTGTTCTTCGTGGGCCATCATTGTCTTTTGATGGGCTTTAATGGCTAGTACCTATTATACACAATGAATTAGCAGTTACTATTGTGCGCAATAAAAGAGGAATATTATACGGGATTAAAATACGAAATACTTTTCACATAAAGAATGGAAATTTTCGCAGGATGTATCACGTCAACATTTGAGTAATCAAAAAAATAACGCGAAGTTTATTTTATATATATAAGATTAATAAATCACATTTTATTCGAACTAGGTTTTTCTGTTGGCAGATCACGTGACGGAAAAGGCAAAAAAAAGGATGAAAGTTTTAACAGGATCCGACATCAAAAGGTTGACGTGCAAAAAATAAGCATACCGCCTGTTAATTGTAAGTTTTAAAATCAAGATACGTGAAATCGAGCAAAAAGCATACATTTTCCATGTTCCGGGTAGAAAAATACAAAATTAAAGAAACAAAGTAAAATAAGAAAATAATAATAATAGTTAAGTAATAATAATGCAACAAAAAAGAAAATAATGCTTCAAAGTAACATACAGCAAACTTACCAATAATGTCACCTTTTTAATGATATAACATTGCAGTCGTTAATTATACAATAATAAAAATCGACATGGTTTTATGAGTATCCACGACAGAGTTTGTAAACCCAGATATTATTATCGTTCGCGTTTGCTACCTATGAGAGATAACAACGCTCTATGCCAAACCTTAGCTGCCGTCCATAAAACAAGTCGCCTAAGGAGACCATCAAAAAGATTTTGCAATTTTCTTCACGCAGCTCGCTCCTTTGGGGCTGTCGGCACGTTGCGGAGGGCAGCCCGGCCAAGGCAAGTAGGCAACGGAGTGAATAAGGAACCCAAATTGCCCGTCTCGACAGCAGAACCCTCATCGTGCGCGGATTAAGATGAAAGCGAAAAGGCCCGAGACACGGAAGGATTGATCAATTTATTTTCCCATCATTTTACTCATTCCAAATGGAATGACGACTTCTTAATGTGGAATTGCCCAAGACCGAAAGAAATCATTAATTTCGGATTACCGAAATTCAACATCGCTGGAACGTAAGGACTGAAGCTTTTACATGGCAGTTACCAAAGCCTCCACTCGACTAGTTCCACCAAGGTTTTCCCCCGGAGTGTGGTCCGGTTTCTCACTCCGTGCCCGTTTGCTAAATCATGCTTCAGATCGAGAAGAGAAAGTCACAGTTACACAAGAGTTTGTGCTAGCAACAAATTGATTTTGCTGAGAATATTTTAGAAATCTCGAGGGATCCCTCCCTACCCCGAGACGCGAAATAAAGACGATTTTCTTTTCGAAATTCGTAAAAATGTTTAAAAATAAGGCTTACACTTAACAATTAACGCGATTACAACTGCATTACGATCTATCTGAAAGTTGGGATTCGCATTTTTCGGCGTCGCTTTCTGCAATTTCGCACGTTGGGAACTGCAGAATTTTCTTTCATCGTCCGCAATTAATTTCGTTCGTCGAAAACCAAGGAATCAGTGCCGCAGGAAATTGGAAAGTCGTTAAGGAGAGTTTTCCAGCGGAGCTGGATAAAAGGAGGCAACACCGTCATTTTGTGAAATCATTTCGGGGCCCTCGCCACAATCATCGGTTTTAATTTTTAAGGCATCAGACGACGAGTTGCAGCGATTGGATTCCTCAGAGAAAATTTGCAATCCAACAATCGCCCGGACAGGGTAAAAAAAAGAAAAAACACGAAAGTTGAAATCTTATAAAAATAAAAATTCGACGCTAATACGTTGCCGTCAGGGTTTTGCGAAAATAATAAACCGTGTAAGCAGTGAATTAATGCGAAAAATCGAATTATTCAATTAATTCGGCCATTAATTAGGTAATTTATTCTTCAAGTGCTGCGTCAGATGATGGTTTTTTTGCACTTCTATTGATTAATCCCGACAACAAATTGAAATCCTTGCAAGGCGCTGGGCGAACATGCATGCAGAGGTCACACAAAAGTGATTTTCGTAAAATTGGCGGTTTCATTAACCTCTGGAAAAAAGGAAAAAAAAAAAAAAAAAAAAAAAGCGACCGAGATGAAACCGAAGTGCAGAGTCGTACCCAGGCTGGAAAGAAGGAAACATTCTTCAGTTGTTGCAGGTTCGGTCCATCGAACATGACAGCCACATGGATAACTTGCGCCAACCGCGTTCGGCTCTCAGCAATGCCCTCAAATTTGCAAAGCAAACGCGATACCTTGAACGTCTGCTGCCGGTTCGGATCGGCTAAGGTTCGTGTTAATCAATTAAAATTTGAAGCACATGCATGATTAATGATTAATACCCGCGTGGAAGCTTCGCGATTGGAAGAGCAGGGCAAAAAAAAAATTGCGTTAATCTACGTCAGAATGCTTTCTTATGGCGTTATCGAGAAATTTTTCATGAACCCGAACAATTCTCCCTGTTGAGTACGCGGTGTCTTAATCTTCGTTAATGTCGCATCCAGAGAGCTTATCCGGCGCCAGTTGACAGCCGGTCCTCGTAAAGAAACTCATAGCGGAGGTCCATCAGACGGGTTCGAACAGCGAAACAATCTGCGTGAGGCGAAGGAACTCTTGCTGACAATTAAGATCGATAGGCTGGTAAATTTTTCCCGATCGAAGAACCCGGGTTTATTCGAACTGGAAGCTGTGGAAAATTCGCCGATTGATTATTTTCCTCTGTAATGAGCACTATTGACAAACACCGGCTGGAATTAGGTTGCTCATCGGTTGCGTTCCACTGACCGAATAAACCCCCGAGGAGAGGGACTTCGTGCCGATGACCCAGAAGGCCAACTTTTAATAATTATGTACTGTCTGATGAAGTGCTCCTTGAGGACCTGAAGGTGATGAAAAATGTTGTAAAAATAAAAATAATATTTAGTATTTGCTGAATGGCGCGACGAAGCATGCTAAATAGGAAAGAAAAGGCAAGCGGAAACGATGAATAAGAATGGAAGACCGAAAGCGGATTTCACAGAATAGGTAGGGCGTAATTGAATTAAATAATCTAAATGTAATCGTCAGCAATTGAAATATATGATTAAGTAATGTCGATGTTAGAGACAAAGATGGTAAGAATAATCGGCAATTAAAGACGGATAAAGAAAACTCATCGCAATAAAAGAAATAAAAATCATGAGGTAATTCAAAAAGGTTTCCATTATTATTATTATTATTATTATTATTATTTTTTAATGCATATTTTTTGGTTAAGTTTTATTAGAACAACCGACTGTTCATTCATGATATTCGCAATATGTCCTTAGATTTAAGAAAACTGAAATGCAGTTTCAGAGATTATATAATCAGAAGACTGTGAAGATATAAAATATGAACTCTAAAATGCAAAAAATTTAAATATTGTAATAATAAAAAGGAATTTATGCTTCTGAATGGACAACTCCGAATTTACCGTAGATCCGTGCACTATATACTTTAATATCACTATAATAGGGGTGGAGTTACTTTCGTTAACTTAAATTTCTTCGATTTTCAACCTTAATTCAGCATAACTATATTTACTAAGGAATTTACATAGAATTTAATAACTTGGAGAGATATTAATCTTTAAACGTATTATGCATATTAAAAATATAGCCAATTATAATCAATCACGGGCAATTAACTTTTTTTTACTACATACAGAAATGCCTCGTGGATTTTAAGAAAAGTCAAATAATATTAGAATAGTCTCCTCGGGATATTATGAAATAACCCCCATTTCATTACGATGCATATAATATAATTTCTGCAACAGAGATGTTTCACACATGCTTATCATGTTTATTAATATTTCAGTATGATGACACTCATATTTAAGAAATCTCGAATAATGTTTCAGTTAAAATGAAATAATAAATTAACTGGTTATGCCAAAATATGAGTAATGAACTAACAGAAGAACAATTTTCACATAGACTCTTTTATGTTTTTGTTTTAAAACTAGGTATTAATGTATGAAAGAAAATATGTATTCATAAAAATATATTTACGCAACTTGATTAAAAAGGGGGAGATTCTATATTTCGAATGCCTATTGAGGTTAATGAATTCAGTTTTATTTTTACTAAAATCTGGAAAAATGATGCAATGACCTCAATAAAAATATTTTCGACTGCAGATGCAAAATGCAATAGATTCATGTGTAAAATGTAAGATGACAACAGACTTCGCGTGTAAAATATGTTGATATTGCTTATTCAAATAATATACTTTAATATTTAATATAATATATCCACGAATTAAAAATTTCTTTTACTTTTCACTGATTTAAAATCTCTGATTAAAGATAAGATTCAGTGAATGTGTTAGAGCTTAAGCAATTAGAATACTGGAATCTGAACCCGGATTTTAAGAACTCCATAACACTTTACTTTTTATAATGGAAGGTATATAGATATATTATTTTCTAAATCATCCATTATAATATATAAAATTGCGTTTTATTTTATTTTTAAAACAAATTCTTATTTTTTGGTTTTAATAAAGAAAACAACTTATTCAGTGATATATAAATGGCTTTCAAGGAAGAAAAATTATTCGTTTACGACTAAGCAATTTTCACTCTTTTTGTTGCGTATGTCGAAAACTGTTAAGGAAAAACCTGGAGAGCAAAGGGGCGCCTTCTCGTCCTGTGCAACTTATTCTTTACTTAAAGGCAATTGCAATTAGTAAATCTCACCCACGGCTATCTTAACGTAAAGGAATCAGTTCGATACGTTGACTGCAATGAAAATCGTATCAGAACCCGTGATGATTCTTTCGGAAAATTACTTTAATACATATTATCTACTTTCTCATGCGTTTGCCGTTAAAAAAAAAAAAAAACGGACAAGTTCTCCATAAAAAACAATGAGCACTTCTTCGGGAAAAGAAGGAAAAGGAGTCAATCGAATGATATATGTCTTCAAGAGTCCTTCTAATGCTTTCTCTTTTACTTTGCAATGACCTACAAGCAATATCCGTTTGATTTTTACGAGAGACTTAATTAAATCACTATCAATTTATTAATCTCATAACAGCGAGCCCCCATACGTGTGACAAGCCCTTAAGTTGAAAATAAATATGTAGAAAACATATTTAAATTATCATATATACTTATTAATTCAAAAATTAAATACCCCAAAGTATTAATTTATTCCTTTTGCGGTCCAGAAATTTTCAATTATTTATCTCACTGGTCCAATCTATTTTTTGTAAGGAACGATATTAATGTGCTGAAAGTATATATAAAACATTACATAAAAGTATGATGCCGCTGATACGATGATAAAGGGTTAGCAGGAACCCGATTATGAATTAGTTTTGACTCAAAGGCAATGCACTTATCTTGTTCGTTATTAATAATTAAGGCAAAAAAAAGTTGCACTAATATTTAACTATACAGAATATAATATATATGTATATAATAATATTTTATAATATTACTTTCTCGTAGAAATGTTCGGAATGTTGAACAAGTCTTTTACTTGAAAAGACATGACCCTAGGATGTACATTTACTGCTATAATTTTTTAATCGCATTAACTAAATTAATGTCACTGTGAAAGCATGTGATATTTATTTCGTGTCGACCGACGGTCTTTATATTTTATAGCGCAACCAAATGAAGAAATAAAAATGTGTTGTATTGTAAAAATAGTTAAAAGTTTTAGAAAAATGAAATAAATCAAAATATTTTGCATTACGAATGATCTGAAAATATACAAAATTCTACATAAGATGCACCATTTGAATCTTTTTTAAAACAAATTCCGCAGACGCAGATGCAAAACTCAGGTTAAATTGGTCATCTGAAGAGAATTTGCAAGGCAAAACAGGTTGCAGCTTTTAAGGGTCAAGGCAAATTGAAGGTTCTCCGCACAATCGTTTCAGACCATTTACCTCAAATTACAATCGGAAGCAAATTAGAAAGGATAAATTACCGGCAAATAAATACTGTTATTCTTACGGATGATATCCAGCATTTAATTTCACCATGTTCTCTTATGTCTTTCGGGGTTTTTTTTCCTTGGGAAGTTCATTCGAATTTTCACTTAATATATGAATTTGGTAACCATAATGTGTAATTGCTCAATGAAAGATGAAGGGATTTGATTGGATATAATAAAAATAACCTCGAGCTGTCTAGTTGTAAAGAGCCTTACGGAAACCAATACCTAAAAGAACATAAATGATCTTTATGATTGGGAAAGTAATTTTAAATTCGAACAAAATAAAAAAAATCGGAAGAGAATCTTAATGAACCCATCACACTCATGTTATTCTCACAGTAATAAAATGAACTTGTTCAATTTTTTTTATTCTTCGAATTTAATTGTGTAAGAGGTGAATCACTTTAAAAGTATATTGGCAGACAAACAATCAGTAATAAAAATTAAGGGAAAATATTATATTTCCCGTCATTAGACAAAGGCTGATTATTTCAGGACAAAAAATTTTACAGAAATGAAGAAAGTTTATTAAATCTTATGAGATTAGAAAGTAATATAAGGCTTAACTAAATATTTATTTCGAAAGAAATGATAAATCGTATTAAATAACTTAAAACTCGTCTTGAAGCTCACAAGTAACAATTTTGCATTAAATTAGTATACGATTCTGCTTTGTTCTTTGTCCTCAATCAAATTCACAAATTTAAAATTGTTAACGCGATATATAATAAGATTTATTTCCAAGAGACTTTAAAAATTCAGAAAACGCAAAACAGCATTTAAAACTATATATCCCCTTTATTAGATAGTCATTTATAAATGTTTTTCTTTTTAAATTACCTAATAAATTCCATAAAAGCCTCATTTAGAGTAAAAAAATATTATGACTGAAACTTCACCTTTTTAATGGATCTTTCTGAGAAATCAGATCATCTTCTGAATATTATAATTATAATATCAAAAATTGTCGAAAATTAAGATTTAACTTTAAATATCATATTAAGGAAAAAGACAAATATAAAAAAATACTTTTTAAAGATCTGATCGCTTTAAACTAGAGTTTTTAATATTGTCCACAGTAAATGAAAATTAATTATTTTTGAATGTAATAACTGCAGAAAATACTGAAGTTCTCATCAATTTAGCAATAATATTTGCTTTTATATTCAATGCGCAATTTTCTGTGATTAAATAGCAGAATGCTTCCTCGACCAACTAGACCTTAATCAAGTAACTTTGGTTTTTTAGCAATTCAATTGTACAAAGCTTCTCATGACAGCTTTTTCGATATCTATTCATATTTATATTTTTTACTTGCAATAGATTGCAACTATCAATCACATCACTTATATCCTTTTTTTAAATGATTATTTTAGCGTATAAGGGACTTATTACCCTGCAAAAGCAACCTTCAAAAATCTATATAGACGCCTGTTATTCTCTTTTAACTGAGTCAGGGGCAAGACCTCAGAAAACTGCAGTGGCTCCAGGATAAATTATCTGAAAAATTCCAAATTTATTTCTATCGTCTTCAAATACAGTGAATTATCTTCAAATAATTATAAAAAATTTTGGCAAAAACTATGTAAATTCTATAAAGACGAGAAATAATATCAATTACAATACAAGAAAATAAAAGGAAGAAATAAATTAGAAAACGGCTGAAGAAAAAGTATCTTTCAACATTAATCCAACATTAATAACATGCTTTCAATAAAAAAATTTTTCCAGAGAAATGTTAAAAAATCTTGATCAAAAACAATCTTTAAAGAATCTAGCATCTTATTGAAGAGTTTTTATGTATTATTATCATTAATTAAAGTTTATGAAACATAACATTTCAATAGTCTATGGCATAAAACAATGGCTTTCATTAAGGAGGAATCAGGAAGAATAATGTAAAATATTCTGTCACTGCCATCAAAAATTGTGAATTATTTGCTTATTCGTTCATACAGAAAACAAGGAATTTGTCAATATTTAAAATTTAGAGAATAAAGGACATTAATTATGCCTCCAAGTTAGGCAGAAGTTAATTAGACGGTATCTTATATAGATACCGAGAAGAAATTCTTGTGATCTTCACAAATCAAAAAATTGAAATCACTACTTTTTCTTAAACTAAACAACATAGTAGAAATAGCTACAAATTTATTATTATAAAAACTATTTATGCTTAAAATAGTAATAAGGAAAAACAATTAAAAAAAAAATCCTATAATTATTCGGTTCCGGTTCTGTAAAAAGGAAGTTTGAATTCTCAATATATAACATCAAGGGGAGAGCACGCAACTTAATTAATTGCTACATATTTTCCAATAATTTAGTTCTTTTAAGTTTAAAATTGTTTGCGCATTTGATATAATTGCATTTTTCGCTGTAAATATATTATTTTCATTTAGTGACATTGTAAACATATTCAAAAACTGGCAGTATCTTCATCCGATGGATTTTTTTTTCTTTTCTTGACATGCAAAAGGCGAAACTCATAACATTAAATGGCACATAATGACAAACCCAAGGATTTGTCTGGACGTTGTGCAAATTTAAAAGACTTCCTTCTCAAATACGAAAATATGTTCATGTCTCATAAATTATTATATAAAAAATCATAATAAGGTCATTTTTATCATTAATGAATATAATAAAGAGGAAATAAGTATAAATAAACATTAAAATTTTGTTAATGCCAAAATAGTTAAAATGCATAAATGGATTATATTTAGGAAAAAATTTAAAAATCTTAAATATTTTTTAAAAAATCTAGAAATCAAGTGCTTTAAGAGATGTTTCGTATTATAAGAAACTAGCTGTAAATATTAATAGTAAATCGATATGTAATTAGACAAAATTATACTATGATAGACATTTTTTAAGTTGTTTAAAATATTTTTTTAATTTTAATACCTACATGCATAATGATAAAATATGATATTTAAAAAAATTTTGAAAGTCTATGACTGAATAAATATTTTTAAAGAGGAAAAAAAACAATTTTAAAATAACAATTTAAAATGCTTCTAGATATATTAATGTTATTAAAAGAATCGAATAAGGAAAAGATATAAAATTTAAGTCCCACGGACAAATTTCATTTAACACACAAAGATTTGAACCTGAAAATTGTTTAATGGCGAATAATCAATAACGTGTCGATATTTACCCATTAATTAAGATAAACATGACATTTATCATAAAAAAACTAGAATATTTTAAAGTTACAACGCAAAACTATTACCTTTATATTCTGAACATATAAATTTAATTATTCAGATTTTAATGTTTGAGATTTTTACAGTTTCCGTGTCTTTTATTAATTATTCCGAAAGGAATAAGAACTTCTAGTTCCTGAACTCAACGACACGCTATTCTCTAAGGAATTTAATTATGGCATAATGACGACCCATATTTGCAGTTTACTTAAACTTAAGGGACGATAGTTAAGAACATTATAAATATTCTTTTTTCTAACGACAAAAATCATCTAAGCTTTATAATTTAAACAACGGGAAGCACACAATCAAAAATTTAAAATTGCTTGACACAACAGCAATTAATTTGAAATCTTACTTGTATATCTCAAGTTTGGAAAATGAAAATGTTATTTTTTGCTTCCTTAAAACAAAACACAAAAAGGTTCTTGCATTACTGTGAAAAAATTTTCCAGTAAAGATAAATGACTAAAAAGTTTTGTAATTTCTCATTTTCGGTAAACGAAGGGTCTGTTAAGACAAGTTTAATGGAACTCATGATGATCAACGTTAAAAATTATATCGGTTTTTTTTAAATGTTGCCAACTTGCATTTATAAGTTTGATACTGAAAATTGCAAGTAATATTACTTTCAAAACTCAAGAACATCCTTTTTTTCTTATTTGTAAGCCGGTAATTAAAAAAGTCCGTTAAAGTTAACGGTTTAACAATAAATTGAGTTTTAAAGTATAGGTAGTCCATCCCTAAAACCCGATACTCACTTATGCAATGAACCAGATAATCCAACCTCATGTAAACTTCATTTAATCTATGCTCCAAGGGATATTAGGTAAATTAAAATAAATCCTCCCAGCATGATGAATTTAGACATATTTTGAAACTCCAAGATTTTAGGATATACTTAAGACAGAAAAATACAAAAATTAATTTTGCATTTATTTTATGTATACATATTTATTCAGATGTCATTGCAGAAATGTTAACAGGCTTATGTTTTTTTCATAAAATATAAAAATTTGCAATAAAAAAGGAATTTCAAGTTACCATGGTGGCGTCAATATGGAATCAACATGGAAATAATTAAGAAAAAATATATATATGTATATATATTATACATATATATATATTCTTACTTAATACGTATATAATTTAATATATTATAATTTATAGTATACATTATGTTATATATATGTATAAAGTAAAACAACCCTAAGTAAAAGTAATTAGGAGAATGAAATTAATAAATGAGAAACTAATAATGACTGTAATCACACTTGCGGCTTTTCTAGGACTATATTAAAAAATTGAAATAGATTCACCAAATTTATTTGTTGACATTTTGTTAATTTAATTAAAATTAAAAAAATTAAAGTACAATGGCAATAAATTAACATACTCAAATGTACATGAATTATTTTAAGTAAAAAAATCATCTTTATTTTTTGATAAGGCAATATAAATATAGCTAACATATATTGTTGAATTTTTTTTAGCAAAGTTAATATTGCAGATAGTTCACTTAACAATACAGGATAAATACATTAAATTAAATATTTTTGCAATAAGCAATTACAAATAAAGGTTATAAATTTTTACTATGGTCGCTGTAAAGTTTATAAAATTATAAAAAGAAGTTAATCTTTGAATTTTCTTTCATTCTCGATAATGTCAAAATTTTTTAAATGGCTAACAATTTCTTGGAACATAAACCTAAAAATGTAAACTCTCATATCAAACTCTCAAATCTATAATTTCAATTTGTTAATCTGTCATAAATATAATGAGGCTTATGGGTCCACGAAATTCATTTTAAGATCAAATACTGTAAATTGCTTTAAAACCTTGAACTCAATAAAAATGGAAACAAAATTTCATAATTAATGCTGTCTAACAAGATATTAATATTAATAATCAAATGGATCGTCATTTAAAATTTCCAAAATGTCTTATTAATTCAAGTACTACTTATATTGGGAATCAAACGACCAATTTAAAAAAATTTTAAAATTTTCAAATATTCTTCTTTTTATGAAACTTATTTTTTTATGAATTGCGCAAACTGAAATTTTATTGTTCGCCATTAAGGTTTTGATGAAAGAAAAATTTCGATCATAAAATTCTAAGCGAATTATCAAAGCAAAGAATTTTCATAACTAGTAATAAGTAGAGATTTTAAAGATTTTATAAATAAATCCATAAAAAGATGAACTAACTTTCGGTATCATTTTTTAACATTCACTCTGCCTGTAGAAGCTACAGTCTAGTTTTTGCAAAGCACAATTTCATTTTGAAAACCCTGTACTACAATTTCCTAGATAAGCCTTTTTGAGAAATGGAAAAGCCTCAAAAACGCTTTAAACTGTCTGAAATACCATAACCGAACCTCAATTTTCTAATTAATCTTCACTTTGTTATTTTAATGATATTCTTTACAAAATCTTAAAATGGAACTTTTTACGTTCAAAAGCAGAAAGCTTGATCAAATATACAGTTTTAATTTTCCTGGACATATATATAAAGAGCAATTTGCTATGCACCTTAAATATCTAACGGTTAATTTAATAGTTTCCAAAGGATGTTTTAGAAAACTGTTAGTTACCATACAGAAATTTACTAACCTATATTCTTTACATGATTTAAAACATCAAAAGCTGTGATACGCATTAAAATTTTCCTTTCTAAGAGGAATGATTTTCCTCTTTTTGTGTTAATTTGATTGTATGAATCATCTGCAATGCCGACGAGAAATTTTGCATTTAGAAGTAAATCATTCAGAGACAACATATTAATTTCAAATTGCTCTGGTAAAATTACTTAAAATTTAACTTACAATAACATCAATATTGACTGCAGTAATAGCACTTCCTTATTTTTTAAATATTTCTAATCTTAAAAAGGCTCCTCAAAATAATTTAAAGGTCATTTTTAAATCAGCGAAGAATGCATAATTAAGAATAACCATGGAAAATATCGAAAATTAGAGATACTTTTAATCAAATAAATTGCTATCACGGACACCAATTGACCCGTTTCTTTTTTTACAATTTAGCTTAGGAAGATAGGATTTCCATTAAATGCAACCAGTTCAAGGCTTGTAGGCATCAATGCTGCTGCAATTCATATTTTTGCCATGATTAATCGTCGTCGAATCCCGGTGCTCATTAATTTTATTTGCGGACAAATAATAGTAAGCCGTAGTTTAAATATCTATATGCAAAATAAATTATAAACATTCATCACTATGAACATCATTTCACTAATTTGTACAGCAAGAAAACAGGCTAAAAAATATCTGGTTAAAACATATCTGTTGAAGTATGTTTGTTTCGGAAAATATACTACAAACGGAAGCATAAAGATAGGAATTCTATTTGTAAAAAAATACGTCCATGGAAAGCTTTTGGTGACAAGGAAGCATTAAAACCATTCATTATAATTGATTCTCGCGATTAGAATGAATAACGAATACCACGCGGAAGACATGAAAAAGAAAAACAACACAAACATATAAAAGAGACCAAACGATCTTCCAAACATAACCATATGAAGAATTTGGCCTTAACTTATTCTCAAGCTAATGAAGGTCCAATGCATAATTATGGGCCATTATATGCATAAATAATAATAAACATAGATTAAATAAATACAACTTGATTCAGCAATTGATCTAGAATTTAATTTATTTGTTCCTTATTTTACCAATAGGAATGTAATAATTACATATAAACTTAGTGGCAAATTCTTCGGATCATAATTTAGCTTGTTATTTGTATTGTTAATTAAAAGTTTGCCACCTTTTAATGAGTGTTGGAAATCATATTCCGCGAATTATGAAGTACTCCACAACACACTGAAAATATTGCACAAATTACAAGGCTGAACGGACTTTAAAGTCGTTAAATGCGAAAAATTAATCAGAGCATTATTATAAAATTTTGGAAAAAAATGGAAAAAGACGTTTTCATGTTTTTCTGAGCAATGAGAAAATTATTTGCTCCTCACATAAAGATTTCTTAATAATTTTTAAACCTTAATTTATTTCGGCTCAACAAACTTAGTTTATCAACGACATTTACCAATAAGGTACCTGGTAAATCGATTAAATATTTTTCTGCTCTAGTATACACTTTTCATATTACGTCAATGTTCATTTATTATGTAAAATATGCCTCGACACCTTGCACTTCAGCGGGGTATTATTCTTGGAGGAAAAAGAATAGTTCGAGGTCATTTTAACGTCAGTATGGTGGCTGCTATCGATTTCTTACGTCACTGAAATCAGGTTTGGCGCAATTTCACAATTGGAAATATTATGCAAAAGCGAAACCGTTAACAAAAATTTTAAAAAAATGGGTACTAGGATGATATACCCGACAGTGTCATATATTAGACAGACAAAACTCGATGAAATGATTATTCACATATTAAAATTTTTTTCTAAATCAAACTATAAGATATTTATTGTTTAGTTGAAAATCTTATGAATTCTGTTCAACATTATATATTCCGCATTGGCAATATTTCCCAAAAATGGTTTCATAAGAAATTATTTAAAAAAAATGTAAAAAGCAACATAAAAGAATACTTGTACAAACTAAATATTTTGCGAAAATTCCATTTTAAATCGGAATCTATTTCGTAATAACAAAACATTTAGTTCTAAACAGAAACATGAAAGAATCACAAACAATAACTGCAAAGAGAAAAACGAATAAGTAAAATGAAAGTATAATAATGAATAAGATTTTAAAAAATATAAAAATTTCAGTAAAAAAAGCCATTGTTAAAACACAATAAAAATTTTACTTAGTTAACCCTTCATAACCTACCTTTCACAATCATATTTTTGTCGATATCTGAAATACCTTGAACACGAAGTATAATTTTTAACGATGTAAATAAGCTTTTATAGTCAAAATTTTCTAAGCTTACTGTTGCTATTTACTAATGGTTTTAATGGCTGCCCTTTGTCGAAGATAATGCTCAAATGAAAAAAAGCGATTTGAAGTAAGATGTAAATATTGAATTCATACACCAATAGGCGTATGTAATATTGTAAAATTAATTTGAGAAAATGTTTATATTAACACAAACAGCATTTTAACGTAATTCAGTTTTATTGATAAAAAGATATTGGTAATGCAGATGTATATATATTTATATATATATATAAATATCATAAAAATATTGAATAATTAATACCATAAAAATTTCAAAAAAATAATGAATCATGACATATAAGATCGAATAATAATTTTGGTAAAAAACATGAATTTTAAACATAAGAATAAATTGAAAAAAAAAAACGAAATCTAATTTTTTTCTGATTAAAGAATATAATTAATTAGCCAATGACTTATAGATTTATCATAGTAATGATATAAAAATACAGAAATATATATTTTCGATGTTGAATTATAAATGTCGTAACAAATTCCTCCAAGACTTGGTTTTATTCAAAATTTTCGCTTTTTATATCGGTTCTTTTGGAAAATATTTGATTAAACTGATCTATTAATGTAGAAAAAAATAAATTAAAAATGAGATAAAACATAAAATTTTTATTCTGGAAAAGGTTATGCTCCGAGCATAAGTAAGAGAAAAGTTAATGTATTTGAATAAAACTGAACATCGCAGACCAATGTTTTTCTTTTTTATAATCAAAATAAATACAAAGAAATGTACACTGAAGTTAAATGAAACGTACACGTGATTTAAAATAAACGTGGTCTGAAATAAATTAGATTTATATTGCATTTTATAAAAATTGGTTATTCCTGGCACAATTAGGAAATGGTGATAAATATAATCAACATGCATCTATTAATCATTTACATAAATAATAGGTTATTAATAAGTAATAATCCTTCATTAATGATGTTCAAATAAATAATAATAAATATAGTTTTCCCTTGAAAAATAGTAAGAAAAATATAAATAAACTGCTCTCCAAAGTATAATAATTGGGCAACATGGATGCAAAAAAAAGATCTACCAAATCTCAGTCTAGAAATTTGTTACCAATCACTTTCTGAACTTTGGATTTCTTAGTCATTTGGAAATGAGGCATTTAATACAAGTGTCTCAACATTTAAATGGTATTAATACAACTTGGTTCTATTTATAGACTAAGCCACTTCAAAACCAGATTTCTACCTTTCATAAAAAGCTGTAGTCTCCTTCAAAATGAGCAAGTAGACCTTGGCAAAAATAATTAACTCATAAAAGTTATATATATAAGTCAAGAAAACCAATTTTGAGGAATACACAATAAATTATATTGGTATTCTACATTTTTTTTGTATGTGGCATTTTTGTAAATTTAACAGAAACTAATATGAAAAAATCAGTGAGAGAATTTCAGCCGATGTGAAAGCATTAAAGTAGCTGAGTAAAAGGAAAATAAAAAATACTCCAGCTACAGATCGAAGCAGGGTTAAAAACAATTCTTTAGAATGATACGTCTAAAATAGATAGTAATGAATACGGTACATTCCTAAAATTGGCGTTACGTGTAATAAAATTAAAATTAAGAAAATTATTGGAAAATAACTTTTTGAGTAAAATCAGAGGTGCATTAAAAAGGAAACACAATTACTGATCAGGCACGACTCACTAAATGAAATATGGAAAAAATAAAAGAAAGGAGTGGGAGGAAGACAAGAAATAATATAAGTGGAGAAAAACTGCATTCACCATGAATAATACAGAAAATTGCGTCTGAGACACTACACAAAATGTGACCTCCAAAGCATTCATTTCAAAATAACTTAAAAACAGCTGGAAGCAACTGTAAATGGTGTGGGTGTCAATGAACAGAACTATTACTCCTTGAAGTTTGATACCGTTAACATAAGTTGTTACGTTTAAGATGCTGATGATGGATTCGCAAAGATTAAGTTATAGAGCAAAATACAATCAAAGCGCTTGCAACGGCATCTCGATACTGTAGGGATCAAAACTGCAAAGCTTAGTAGGCGTTCCTTGTGTGATATCAGCAATTTCCTGTGTGAACACATAAGCAGAATTTGGTCTAAGCGTGGGAATTTTAAAAATGATGCCCAATAGTGGAAGCAAAAGGTGAGCGGTCTCTGCCACAAAACTACCTGGAGGATTTGCCTTTTTTTATCAAACGAAATATCCGAAATCTGATACATCGAAGAAATTATACTGGAAAAAAATAAATCATGAAGTGGCAATATATAGATACACAATAATTGAACATGATTTTTCTGTGCTTCAATATCTTAAACGAATACCATTTGCGGAATATTGATAATGCACAAAAAACAATTTTGAGTTTTCCAGCTCCAAACTGATGCTGCATATTGATCTAATCAATCAATCTAAATCTTTCCGATAATGATTAATTATGTGGAAAGATAGTATGAGTAGCATTCTGCAAATTTCTGACTTTTGTGTTCTATAAAATAAATTACAAGTTTTTTATAAAAACGATTAAATACGATCATTACACGAAACTAAAATAATTTATAAAAAAAATAATAAAAATTCGGAGCAACCAAAGAACTTAATAAACGGGACTGCTGAAATGATATATAAAAAAAGTGAGGCTAAACGTTTCACCTTCGAAACGAAACCTTGTCATTCCGCAAAAATGATTTCATACCATTGAAATATATATATATATATACATACACAAAGAAACATTACGGCATGCGTTATATTCGATTTAAACCGGATTAGTGATACCGTAAGAAGCGACGAAAAAAAAGACACTTCATAAGCACTATCCAAAAAATGTTAAATATCATACAATATTATGGAAACTAGTTTCTTGGAAGTATATATTTTATTCTGTAAATATATTATCTAAAATCTGATAATACATGTATAAACATTTGAATTGATGGAAATGGATAGTGCCGGTAAAAGTATGAATTTCTGTTTTAAAAAAACCTACTAATACAGTGCATAAAGTTAAAGATTATATTTCAGCACGATATTCCGTATGTCCTGAAGTTTATATGTTACAAATATCCCACGACTGAATAGTTTAATATATATACATAGTGGATATTAATAATATAAAGTTAATTCCGTTTATGAAGTCAATGGAGAGAAGGTGGGAAAATTCCAAATTTAACTTTCATTTTGTAAATTAAAATTTCACATAATGGAAAGGACAATAAAACAAATGATAGAACAATCTATACGGATGTATATCGACACTGTAACTTCTTTTAATGAAATGAATTTAGAATGTTATTGCCGAAACGAAGCAAAGCAAACTGCATTACAATTAAAATTTATTTAAAATTGAAAAACTTGCAGCGCGTGATTTTTTGAAATAAATAAACATGGCTAAAATACTGAAAACAAAAACAAAAAAATGCTTCAGCTAAATATTTTGGACCTGAAAAGGGAATACAAGATGATACAATTACATGCAATTGTAAATGATAGCCAACAAATACTATAACCAGAACATTTAATCATGCTAAAACAAATTCCTAATATCTGTTTCTACAAAAAATATTAATACTCAAATTTGAGAGAATATTCATTATGAATAATGAACGAAACAGTTAATAATTTTCATAAGAGATGATCCTCTGTCTGATGATCTTCTTCAGAAGAGATGATCTATCTTCAAAATTTACAATTTTATCATAAATAGATGATACAACTAAATAAATAAAAAATAAATCAATGTAAAATGTATTAATTTATACCCCAAAACAAAATTTAAAATATATTATAAGGTAAAAAAATTTTTACCTACAAGAAAAAGCTACAACTTCTATAAACCTTTAGATAATATCAAATATTTTTTATCATGAATTATATTCTGATTTAAAATTTTTATTATTTTAAATTTAAATTCTTAAGAAATAAAAATGAAGCTATACTGAAAATTGGAAAAAATAAACTCATTTTAATAAATGAAATTTTTAATGTTCAGACGTGACAATTTAAAAAGAAAATAGTTACAATAAAGCTCTTAAGAAGAGAATTTAAATGACAAATTAATCATTTCTAAGTTTTATTAAACGAAAAAAATCTATTGAAAGATTCTAACATGAAGATAAGATTTCTATCCTTAAAGATTGGTAAATAATAATGGCATGCCATTAAAACATACTACGATAGTGAAGGCCAAAGAAATCACATTAAAATGGAAAGAATCTTAAAAAATATACACAGGGGAGAATTCCTTCGAGAAGAGGAAGAGTTCCTTCGAGCTCAGAAAACATTAAATTAAAATATCGAAACAAGTTGGCAACTTTCTCTATTTAGAGCAGGGAATTTGTCTATATATGTAAAGGAAAATGTATAAGAAATTGAAGAAAATTACTATTTATAAAAAATGGTTGGAGTAACATTATGTCTATAGATAAAAAATTGCCGAAACCATTAAAAAGTTTAAAAATAAGGATATGCTTCATAGCTAATTCAGCAAAAATAACAAAATTTTCTGCAGAATCACTAAAGTATAAGCGAATTAGGTCCAATAATTATAAAAAGAATATTAATACACTCAGTAACGTTCTTGGTGAATCAGCTAAATTTATTAATTTTTCACATTTATGGTTAATCCTAAAGGATAATTTTTGTCCTCAAGATAGAAACTTCTAACAGAAAAAGATCATTGGCAAAACTGAATTTCATTTGTTCAAATTCTATAAGTAGAAATTCGTAATAAAATTCAATTTAAAGAAACATCAGATGATGTTAGATGGGTTGAATCGGTCTTGTTCAAAAAATCTTGAATATCATCATAAAATTGGATTAACTGTCTAAATATGTAAAAAGTTCGAGTAAAGCCTTGAAAGCAACTGAAAATGGCTAGTCCAAAAGTACAAGAAACCATCTAAAAGCACATAAAAACAAATAATAGTGATGCAATAATTTCACTGCTTATTGAAGGGAAAAAGAAAATTTGATCAATAGCAATTGTGTACCGTTAAAGTGAATGAATAGCCATCAGGTTGAGACAAATTCAGTTCATGTTACTATATAGAAATATGTTTTAAAATGATAAATTTATGACCTAGGCTATTTTTATTAAAACCTAGAGAAACATAAATCATAAGAGAAAAAAATCTAATAATTTAAAGAGTTATCGTTATGATAGAAAAGTCAAACTCTTATATTATTTGTATCTGTAATATTATAGGCTAATAAATTATTACTAAGTTCATATCAAATTATTTGGGAAACTAGCGGTTTATTTTCCTAAGCAACAGAAAAAATAAGTCGAAATATTTTTCAATATAAAATAAGAAAACGAAAACCAAAAGATCTTAGTTAAAAAATTATTAAGGTCAGTTTTCAATATATTCCATTCAATACATAAAACAAAGTCCTAATAATAGCAGCGTTAACAAAATGAATATAATTTCACTAAAACCCTTACACGTAATATGATGAATCATAAAATCTAAGTTGCATAGAAAAATAAATGTAACAGATTTATATTTCATATGAAATTGTATATATTATGTTATTAAGATTTGCATAATATATTTAAACTCATAGTGTCATAGTATCTTATTTAATAATTAATATTTTTTTCTCATTAATCATTTACATTTCAACGAATACAAATATTTCACATATTATATAAAAATATAATGCTTCTTATAAATTTTTTGGAAATTTTTATGTAACTGCCATCATATCTATCCAAAGTAATTAAATTTATTTAATATACATATAATAATGATTTCAAGGCATCGATAACAAAAGTGGTAATGAAATCAAATATTTTTCGGCACACATGCAACAAATTTAAAATTAAAAAGTTATTTAAAAAATCAAATGCCACTAATAAAAATAAGACGGAGGTAAAGGTACTATTATGAATGACTGTAACTAAGAATATCTTTAAGTGATTTCAAATGTAGTTGTAAAAGTAACGAAGAGAATATTATGATGAAAAAACGAAGATCAGTGACCAGTCCTGCTTCAGAGACCCATCAATATTCGGTATTTTAAAACCTACTTCGATCATCAATAATTTCTGAAACCTTTTAAATAACAAATTTTAAGAATTGGACAAAATTGTAAAGAGAATGCGACCACAAAAATTATGACCCACCATAAAATGTTTTTATCCAATCGAGCCTCGGTAAACAATAACATGGAAATGAGTCGGGAAGCTTAAGCTGTAAATCTTTCATTAAAAAAGGCCGAGGGCTTCAACCTGCATTATAACCTCTGGCCGCAACATAATGGCAAGAATTTATGACATTAGTATAAGTGAAATGCCAATTTTATAAATTCGATATATAATTTATAAATATGTATAAAAGACAACGGCATAAAAAATAGATGGTGCAAAAGAAGAAATTTATTTATATAATTCTTAATCGCTTTAAGAGAATGTTTTACCTTCTTATCTGTAAAAGAACAATTCATTTCTTTTACAGAAAAATCAATGTCTAATATTTATGAGCTTTTAAAACTGCAATATAAGGAGCATACTTGTTGATTTTGTAGAATTTTTAAATCTATCACAATAAAAATGTTTTAATTTATAAATAGACGATAACGGGAAAAGGAAAAATATTTTAAAGTAACTCTAAAAGCGAACTTGATTACTAACTCTAATTACAGCACAATAATTAATATTAGCCTTTAATTTATAGCAAAATATTAACAACATCGCAATAAACAGGTACAGGTATAACATAATAAACTTCTCAAAAATATTTAATAATATCGTGTAGAATAAAAAATTTTTCGCGAACTTTTATCTAAAAATTTTCAAATTCGCTTTAAAGATTCAAATGTGCTTCTTAAAATATGAATTCCACTTGTCACTCTATGAATTATGTTGAAGCATCTGGTGCTTAAAATGTACATGAATAATACTTTTTTTTTTTTTTTTTTTACATTTACAATTACATTATTGTATTGAATTTCTAGAGAAATACAAGGTGCACTTTACAATTTATCATCACTGCTTGGCGCTAAATACTAAAATTGCAGTACAAAAATACTAACCATATCTAGTTGTATTTCCTAAATTTTAAAATCGATTATTAAACGAGTGATACATTAACAAAGGCAAAACTCATAAACAAGAATAAAATTTTGTTGTTTCAAACCGCTTACTTGATACAAAAAATATTTAATTTAAAGACGAATTAAAAATTTACCACTGTTTTTGATTTACTAAATTTTTTTGTTACTATCCAGAAAATTTGTTTGGGATGGAATGGATTCAAACGAAATGTATTGAATTTTTATTGGGCCTAAAATCACATTCCACGGAAAAACGAATGATTAAGTAATAAATAACGTACAAACAATTAAAAACAATAATTTTCCTTTAAGTATTTTAATTCTTTTAATAAGATAGGAACTAAGACACTTTAAACTGCGTTTTCCGTTCGCCCAGAAATTTTTCATTGAAATTTAAAAAAACATGAAAATGTTAAGCAAGTTTTCATCATCAGTGGCTCTATCAATTTCCTTACTTTGTTCAAAAAACACAAGAATTAAACATTAATATTATTAATAATAATATATTATGAGATCATACAGAAGAAAATATCGAGGGTATTTGATTACTGCTGAAAGTATTCAAATAGGTATTATGTGACGTAAATACGGTTGAAAGTACAAAAAGTGCAAGTACCACATATGATGTGTAAAAGAGTCGTCAATTCTTTCTTTAACATAAAATTTCTTTTATATTCACATTCGATCACTTTAATCATTAAATATTTTGTTGCATCTAAGTTTCAAAAATAATTTATTAAAAAATCAGAATCCGCGGAATTTTAGCTTAAATGTTAAAAATAAACAAAAAATTATGCATTTCATGTAAATGTTCAAGGTAAAGCAACCGCAGCAAAATTAACTGCAAAATCTTAATACAATCTATTTTTGCTGCAACAGCATAAAACGCATTAATGGCAAATCTACTTACTCTTGCGGCCCGTAGGGTCTGAAGCTGTCACTCAACTTGCGAACGTTTCTGGACCAAGCTTGGCGTTGCTTTTTAAGTTTTCTTGCGCTAATCTGAACCTTTTGCGGTCCCTGCTGCTGTATTTGCGAAGGTTCATCCGAATATCTTTCCTGATCTTCCAAGACGGTCACCCGTTTTTCAGCGAAGTTTCTCAACTTTTGACCCCTAACTGCAACGGTTGAAGGCAAATCGTTTCCTTTATACGGCTCGTCAGAATATCTTTCGTCTCCTTTTTGCTTTGCATCGCATCTCCCTCGGCTGTTTGCTGCAGGGTGCACCGTTGAATTCGGTTCCTCAGAATACCGAGCTCCGTCTTCGCCGTTCTTCGATTCTCTGTATCTTTGTATCAGTTTCTGCCACTGAATGTTGCCTCCGACCTTATCCCTCGGTTCAAACGATTGGCTGATGGAGTCCTTCCTGTTCCGCAAACTTCGAAAACCACCCTCATCTCGGACCACCTTCTTCTTTTCGGAGTTGCTATCGCTCCGTTTCAGCGTTTTCGATTTATGAGATCCTTTTTCCAATTTTGCCTTCCTGTCGTCGCCTAAAATGTCGTTATCACAGTTTTTTTTCTGTTTTACTAGTTTGGAAAATCTCTGCAAATTTAACACGTTTATGCTAACTTTCGCAAAAGATGTTTTATTGTTAATTTTTACATCTTCCTTGGCAAGTCCTTTGTCACCTTGAATCAACTGATGCCATTCCAAGCGGGTTTGGGAAAAACTGTTCACGCGTGGAATTTGCTCGAATTCCGAATCGGAATATTCTTTTTTCGATGGATTATCCAAGGGGTGAGTATTGTTTCTGTTCAACGGGTATTTCCTGTTGTGGAAAGATTTATCGTCGCACTTATGCGGCTGTCTGCAAGGCTGCTTGTGCTTGATGGGGCGGCAAAGGTGTCTCTGCAGCGGACTGACTAAAATATCTGAGGAAGCATCACTTTTGTCTTCTTTCTCATTGCTGTCATTCTTTAAATTGCCCACTGGTTGAAGAGTTAAGCTTTTCACACCTTCTCTTTCATCGTATTCGGTGATGCGACAATTATCATCTAAGTTATATTTATTGTTTTGTTTTGTGCTCACCACTAGCTTCTGCCATCGCAGAGTCGACGATTTGTCATCATCAATAACTTTACCCGCATTTTGATCAATTAATTGTAGATAATTTATCATATTCGTATTTGGAATGAAATTCTGCTTTTTTCCACCAATCTTATTATTTTCATTATTGTTGCTCCTATAATTCTTACTGAAATTACTTGACAGCGAACTGACAACCGATTTCAGATTATTTTCAGTCAACACCAATAACTGTTTATAGCTGCTATTAATGTTTTCACCATTATTATTGTAATTTTTGTTAATGTTACTACTGAAATTATTGTTATTATTTTTGTTGACATCAATTTTATTGTTTATCATATTGTGGCCATCTTCACTCAAATAATTGACAGCGAAATCAATGATAGGTGATTTTTTTGGTAAAAAAAAATCAGGAGACAAAATATTTTTAACTTTTAAGCTGTCCTTAACCTCATTTTCACTTATTACGGCATTTAAAACATTATTTTCACTCTTATTGGTTTCGGGATCGACTAGTATTAGATTACGTAGAATAACTGACTGACTATGATTCACATATTTAGGTTCATTCGCAGATGAAGCCATCACCGAGGTAGGCAATATCACCTTGGATGGCAATTTTTCGCAAGCAGCACTGAAGTCATTGTTTTCTAACCAAGACAATACATCAAATTTTGGAATCCGGTCGCGTATGTCTTCGATTTCACTGCACGTTCTCAAACTTTCGTTATTACTCTTATTATTATTGCTATCGGAAATACTTTCATCGAGAACCTTCTCGGGATATTTACTCTGCAATTCCTTTAACCGTCTTTGTTCGCTAAACAAATCGCGCTTTTGCTCGTGCGACAATGCACCCTCTTGAAGGACGAGATGCTGCGAAGCGGCGAGCCTCAAGAATTCTTTGACGGCATCCCAGTGTGCCTTGGTCACCGCTCCCGAGAGATTGATCGAGGACAACCGAAGAGGTACCCAACGACCGTCTCGCCAACACCATACCAACGAACCCGACGCAACCATCTCACTCGATGTTGCCCTGACTTCGGTCAATCATCTCTAGTTCAATTTCCGACCACCACATATTCAAAAACATTCTAAGGCTTTCTATGTTTATCATTCCTAAACAGTTCTGCTGCTATTTCGATCTTTCAGCCTCTTCGTATCGTTTCTCGTTGATTCTCATGCACTTTAAATCTTATATTGTTTATATAACATCATTTGAAATCATTAATTTTACTAATTAATATTATAAATTATTTTTAAATCTAAAGAACGAAAACAAACTGGAATAAGACGCTTCGGGTTCCAATTGATGCAAAAGAAATAAGAGTTCTTGTTTTTGCTTAAGATATTATTGGTCAATATTCTTGGGTCATTAATCTCAATATTTCAATTATTTTCGTATCTTCATTTTATTTACATTCCTGAAGTATTTAAAAAAAAACATTAGGAATTAAAGATATGTAAAATTTATGATTAACATAACAATAAAAACGATGAGTGGTGGAGAAAAACTTCTGAACTGCATATGAATTATCATACTGAGAATTAAATTTTTTTTGTCTTCGAATCCTTGCAACCAAAAATTAAATTCAAACAGTGTTTTAGGTTAAGATAATACACTAATATTTCCGAAACACTGTTGCTAAGAAATTCATGATAACATTTACATAACGATATAATTAGTTATTTTAATGTGCTATTACAAATCATTACAGTTGCCGATGAGATATACATTCATATTTTAATTAACGTATTAATTTGGTAAATTGACAAAATAAGAAAATTTAGATTTAAATTGTTTTCAGCATGAATTTTTTCCAATTCCTTCGTGACTTCCGAAATTTCAAACTGCTTCTTCATTTCATATTTACCTGATACAAAATGAAGAAACACGTCCATTCGTGCTAAAATATCGTCATCACATTTTTTTTCTTCCTTTTCCAATTTTCAATGAACATTAAACCCATCATCTGAACTTCTTGATCCATGAAAGTTTCGATTTTTTTTTTCTAGTCTTTACGAATCTGAACGAACCTCCAAAGAAAGAATATCAGATTTTCAATCCCGTAAAACAACCATTCGACTTTTTAATTTTCGCAAGACCTAAATCTCTTCTCATTTAATATGCAAAATTTATAGTCAATAAATTACGATTTTTATGGCACTGACTTATACAAATTAAAGTAACTGTTTTCCTCATGCTGCAAAGAGGAGAGGGGATGTGTTAAATTTAGCAAAAATCAGCTATATAAGTCTCATTAAAAAATTAACAAAAAACATTTGTATGAAATGTATATAAAGTATTCATTGTGTGTATGTGTGTGTGTGTGTGTATGTATGTGTACATGCAGTTATGACAATTATAATGGTTTTGACAACACTATACCGACGAAGAATTATAAACTAAGATCCATGATCCTTCAATTCGAATCTAGATCGATCATTCATTTCATTTCTGTCTTCATATTTCTTCGCGTGAAATTATATCATAAAATAGTAAAAAAATGGTTTCACTAATAGTTTTCCTTTTTCAATATGAAAATTTATAAAAAGAAAGAAGACCATTTGTAATCTTCCAATTGATTGACGCATTCCAATGAATTATAAATTTTTTAACATATTAAATACGACAATCGAATACAGAATTGCCCATATTCAAAAATATAATGCATACAATTGTCTTAAGAACATGGATAAAACAAATTATATGCAAACTAAACCAAAATTTATCACGTCTTTATAACAGAATGTGATAAATGAATCTTCCATTAAATTTTAAAATTTGAAAGCACAAGCTAAGTAAATTTATTAACTCTACTGGCAACCAAAACTCCGTTTTAATAACAGAATATTTAATATGATTCATCTACTGGGCGGAAGAAAGCAAAAATAGCATTAAATATGAAAAAATATTACGAAGCTAATAATTTTTTAATAGAGTGAAAAGGAATAAAAAATTTGTTAAAACGAGATATCAAATTCGAAATCAATTTTATACCGAATAAATCCTATGATTATAACTTCAATACGTATACAAATAATAATTTTATTGCGAGGTAATATTTATTGCCATAAGTAATACATTATAAAATGTATTACTTCATTATTTTGGTTCCAATTTTTTAAAATATATTTAAACGATCGGAAATTAAATTTTTTTTTAAAAAGAACACATTATTTTTTATTATTATATACTTAATACATTAAAAAAGATAATAAGTTACATTTTTTGATTTTTAGTATTTTTAACATCGAAATAATCTATTCCGAAAATCACCCTGTTTCAGTTTGGGAAATACAAAAATGTTTATCAAGGAACTGACTGTAATTAATATATTTAACTGATTCTATGTTTATGTTTTGCATTGCATTCCTGTTCATTCACATACATGACTTAAAATTTCTGTTTAAATAAAAATAGCAAGATGTAACATTAAAAAGCCAAAAGAAATAAAACTTCAATATATTATTTTTTGACCTAATTTATGTAAACCACAAAACAAATCACTTTAAAAATGAATAATCAATAAGCAAATTTGAAAATGAAAATTAGATAGAATCATACCTGAACACAAGGTTATATTATTATAAAAATCCTAATACCTATATGAATAAAGTATCTTTCAGAGAAACGAAATTACATAAATTTTACATTTCATTAAAAATATCGTACAATTTTTTAAAGTGAAAATTCACGTTAATAAAATACTCTTTTAAATCAACTTATTTATTGACAAAAAAACATGAAATGAAATTAAGGAAACCCGAATAATTTGCAGGAACTTTAAAAGGAAAGAAAAAGCATCATAAATTTTTGAAAATGTGATGTATCTCAGTGTGATAAATTTATACGAAACTTTCTACACTTTGGAAAAATTTGAATTTTCAAAAATTAAATCTTTTCACAATTAGAACCCATGAAGCAAAATATAAGAATATAATGCTTTTCTTTTTTTAAAAAAGAAAAAAACCTTGTTTTCACTGTTCATGGAAAAAAAATTCGACAATAATTTTAAAAAAAGAAACAATAAAATACACTCAAAGAAACTTTTAATAATACAGATTTCGAGAGATCCTCTGGTCTTGAACGCGATCAAGAAACTAATGAATACACACAACTGTGATCTTTCAGCTTGCATTCTAATATCAGAGTCATGGGAGCATGTTCTAACACTAGACTTACCCACACTACAACACGAAATCCATTGGTTGTAATGGGCGTAATATTAGTTAACCGAGATCTGTTACTTTAGAAATTATTAGGTCTCCTTTCTTTTTAACTTTTCAAAGAAAATTCTTATCAGACGATAGTAGTACACTTTTCCTTTGTTTTTGAAACACACAGTGCTATTCGAAAAAATTACTCGGAAATATTTTTTGCAAAGTGCAAGGCTCCTTATTATGAAAACCATGCGACACATGTGCCTCTACAATTCGATGAAAAAAACCAATTTACAACATTTCAAACTAACTTCGAAATTTTATTTTAAGCCGTTCCGCGGCCTCGCTCCTCGGCTTCAAACTTCGCGCGTCCCGGAAACGCGGTGGCAGCACTGGGAAATTCGATCGACGGCAGCGCTACTCCGAGGAGAAAATTAATTAAAATCAACGAGCTACATCCGATGGTAACATTTTCGCATGATGCCGCAAACTTATTTAAATTGAAAAAAAAAAAATTCGAATAAAAAGCAATTAATCAAGGCTCCCGGTCAAAGGATCCGAAGTGACCTTTCGCGATGGGTTTTTTGCTTAAGACGTGCAGTTTAACCGGCACCTTGAATGCCCTTCCTCCTCTGTTACGGGAAAATCCTCATGGAAAAAAATTCTTCGATTTTAAGAGGAAAAAACTTTCGCCATTTTTCTCGTTTTCCTTTTTACCGTTTTCACGGTGGTCCGCGAGAAGCGGGGAATTTCCCCGTCGAAAGACGACGGGTCGGTCGGTCAAGGAAAATGAGAAATTCCTGAAATTTTAACGCCTCTTCGAGGCATTTATCGGCAAGGAAAGAAAGAAGAATTTCCAAATGCGAAAACACTTTTCAACGAATGCAGAAGTGATTTTAATGACAAAACACTCGTTGGACCACGAAATTGAACTTCGAAAAACCGATCCGGATTTTAAACGTCCGCGATGCCGATCAGCCCACAAAATTAAATTTTGGTCACTTTGCGACATGAACGATCGGCTAAACTATCCAAAATGTACGGGATGATTTTCGTTTATCCGCTTTTTCAGAATCGCGGCAGATGGGCGAATGAAAATCGTTTGAGCTGTAAATTTGGGTAAAGCAATTCCAAATTTCCCCAAAAAAAAAATCTGGTAAAAGAATTGGCATCGATGGCAATGCAACATATTTCAAAAACGCTTTCTTTCCTGATAAAACGTGAATGAACGCGGTGAAAAATCGGAGTCGTTAAAGAAACCTACATTCTAAAAACCCAAATTGAAACTGCATTCTATCATAGGATGTTTGTAATGTGGATAATTACTCTCTAGCTGCTGGCTACTTGAAATGCATCCATCAATGTGTCCACTTCAGCCTTAAGAGAAAACAGTTTACGGTTGTGAAGTGGGCGCATTGTCGACTGGCATTCACTTGTGATGATGGCGCATTGTTCGAAATTTCACCATTACAGGGAAGTCAGGTAAAACTTTCCGGACACATTAAGAGAAATCAGAGATTTGGAATCCATAAAAACTAAGAATGTACAGTTATGTCGTTAATGATAAATTATTCCAAGATATCTTTTATATTTTTAATAAATCCCCATCACATATTTAGACCACGATTAAAGTCGAAAACCATTTTTGGGGCAAAATCATTTTTAATCAATAAAGGAAATAGAAACAAGCTTTTTTTTGTTTTGTTTAAAATTAATTAAAATTTACACAAACTACTCTCATCATTTACCGTATTAATTTGAAAATGTTCGGAAATTGAAATGAGCAATGCGAACATTTGGATGTCGAAAGTTTTTCAAAGGTTCAAAATAAGTTAGGTAAAGGGGACGAGCTGTATTTTAAAATATATTTAAAGACCTATCATTGTCAAACCTTATTTATGAAATTTACTAACGTCACGGGCATGTAAGCACGGTATGCTTTTAAGTTATATTTTTCAAGTCTTGAAACTTAACGTCTGTCGTAACCTCTAAATAAATTAAAAAAAAATTCGTGTCTGAATGTGTCAGAGGCCTTTAAATATTCCTTTACTTCACGTTCACGCGTCAACTAACACCCGGATATGCAGTCATATCGCATCCTTTGTCTTTAAGGTAACTGTAACCAAATTTTCAACTTAAACTTTGTTTAGTTTTTTTATATTTGGAATAGAGTCTGTTCCGGTTGCAATAAAATAATAGATACCACGATATTTACACAATTACAAACTAATTTTTTTCGTTAGACGATGACTATATACCATAACTTAAACTGCACAAAACAATATACTATGATATATATGTGTATATATATATATATATATTGAAATACGTAAAATTTTTTAAGAAATAAATTGATATTCGTAATTATTACTATATATATTTTAAATTAATGCTGTTTGTGAGAAGCACAAAATTTAAATTTTACTCGATTTTATTATTAATAAATATTGTAGTAGATGTTATTGAACGATTTAAATTTCAGTTATTCTTTATTTAATTTCAAATTTTTTGATAATCACTCACTAGTATGAAAAACTATTTTGATATTGTCATTTACATATTTACAAGCACAATGATATTTGTAAGTGAATGCACTTTTATGAAAATTGAAATATCAAAATGTAAAAAGAAAAAAAAGCTTGCAGAAAAAGCTAAATTCCCAATCTACAATGGAATAAATTTTCATAATTGTTTTACTATGCCGTTAAATATTGAAATAAATTAAACTAATACATCGTTAAGCTGCCTACGTCTAAAAATACTAAAATTTAAACATAAATAAAGACACACAATAATTTTCTAACGGGAAAATTAATTTCAGTATGCTAAGAATATAGCGTCCTTAAAATATTTTCTAGTTTCTTTGCTATGTGTAAACATTCATCGCTGAATGTAATTTCAAACTGGAAATTAAAAGCACTGTTCTCGTTTTTGGTAAAAGTCTTAAATCTCTTCAGGTGAACAGTTAATCCGTCTCAGACAAGTTTTAATAAAAAAAAGTTTTGAACTTGAAGATCATAGATCGAGAAATTTATAATGAAGCGCTATGTAACCGGTTGATTCCAAATAAGGTTGATGGTGAACTTAATCGACTGATATATTTTTTCCAATTGCTGAAAGGGCGCTTAATACTTTCATTTTTTTAATAAATAAATTTTACACTGATTTTATGTAACTTAAAAATAAGTTTTAAGTTAACCTGAATTAAGAATTATTTAATAAAAACCGTAAAATATAAAAAGGTAGATAGAGGTACATAAATTCATCAATGAATTGTTGAATTGTTTTAAAGAAGTCAGATTTTCACGGAGCACTGAAGTTCGGAATAAATAAACAATTAAAGTACTTCAATTCATGTAGAAACAATTTCGAATTATTAAATATTCTTAAGTATAAATATTTATTCTTTTAGTTATTCATGAAGAAATATAAATAATGATAATATTCAAAACACCGCACCAATAGATAAAACTGAAGAAAGCATTTCAATTACATGCTTCACCTAATCACACACAAATCAAGCATCACTATGATAAGTATTAGATAATATCGATCTCAGGCAATTATAGGAAATTGAAATTGATAATACTATGATTAATAAGTTTCATTCTTCATATTTTCTATCCTGCAAATGTCAAACACTCAGTTTCCCAAGTTTCATACGAAAATTTTCATTGTCTTACCAATTTCTAAAGTTTATCATTTCTCATCAATAATCTTCATAGTAGAATCTCTATTTAAGGAAAATCCATTTCAACTTCCATTTTCCGTTTCCATAACGGAAATGGAACCATAACTTCCATTTTCCATTAATCTGATGCCAAACTTAGAGATTTTCACATTAAAAAAGGATTCCTTAATGCTTATAGGGCATTGCCATTATTTCTAAGATGTGATGAAGATAAATTCCTTGTTCAAGTTTTAATCCTAAAGTAGTTTTTAATTTGCAGATTATTTAACTGATCTTTACTTGAAAAATTCCAAAAAAACTTAAGGGTTTGAATCATTTAGCTGTATATTCATCATGAGATCAATTAAAAGTAGCTAATTAGTATTCACAAACAAGACAATTATCACATTTTGTAAAATGCAAATTTGGTTCCTATATCGCCATATTTTATTTCATTTATATATAAAAGAGATTAATTCAAATTAAGTCTCCAAATCTAATGCAAAGTTTTATTCAATTTCAATCATCTAATTATTTATAATTCTACGAGAAATACTAAAATATTTGAATATTGATTTTTTTAAAATTTTTATTACGATTTTGATTTTTCCATTATAACCAAAATTTTTATTACATTTTTCAATGTTTTTAAGAATATATGATGATTTAAAAAACCAGGTATTGCCGCTCAAAATTAACTTTGTTGCAATATTTTTCTATAAGAGACTACCAGAATCTCGACTCAAATGGGCTATTATTAGTCTAATTTATGCTGATGCTTGAGTAATTTAAACGCTTGGCAAGGGAAAAGGAAAATTTTCATTGTGCATGACACTATTTATAATACATCAGAACTGCTAATTTCTTTCCATACTGATAGCATTAGCAGGAAATCCTTGGAAAATGGCCTTCGAATAACATTTTTAACAAAATATAAAATTATGATCCTATCCCCTATCCTTGGCTTAATTCTTTTATTCATTTCACACGAGTTTTTTGAAGTTCTCAGTAAAACTGGAAATTTCTTATATTAAAAAATTAATGTTTTTACTATTTACTAGTACCATTTTCGAATACAAATCTGCTAAAATGATATTTTCGCATTACCAATGTGATGTTATCAATATATTGAAACCATAAAATTAAAAAAAATGGCGTAGTTTATATGTAGTGATTTCAAAGAAAAATTGCTGCTGAAATTCTCAGCGTTTTTATCATGGAAGTAATAAAAGTTACGAGTTTACATAATTGTCTTCGATGCAGCAAAAGACATTATGTAAATTCAGCCATATTATTCAATCTCCAATAAAAGAAATACCAAAATAAAAAATTCCTTTTTTAATATTTTAATGCAAGTCCTTGGAAAACTTTCACATCTAAACCACCAACTACATGAAATCTGTTTCCCGGTGAAATCTGTGAAGCGTTTTTGAAGTTGAAAAAGATTAAATAAATAAAATGGTGATTGCCTCTACTGAAATTAATAGAAAGCCCAAAACTGTCAGATAATAAAAAATAATAATAATTTAAATAATTTTAGGGGATTCGAACTTAGTAGAACTCGTTTAACGTTAATCTTGGAAGAATGCAACATTAATGCAATTTAATGATTAGCTACGTGACATTGATAATAAAACATAAAATTTGCATAAAAATGTATTAATAACACGGAAGAAATGAAGCCCTCATTAACGGCCTTTATCATTTATTTGGCAACAGAATAATTTTCAAACATATTTTTTTAGTCTCTATACTTTCGACATTTATAAGTTGAAGAATATCTTGAAAAACTCTTTGGGCTGGATAAGTAGAAAATTTCAAGATTTCTTTTGAATAATTCCACTGGGACTCAACTCATGCCAGCTGTAAAAATTTATACTGAGTACATAAGCAATCTACTTGTAGAATCCTAAGAAAATATCAAATAATATTTCTCTGAATTTGAATCTGTTAACCATCAATTCCTCATGTCAATATAATTTATAAAATTTAACTATGTGAATTTTCACCGAGTACTGTTAGAACATACTTTTAAATAAGAGAAAAAAAATCTTTTAAAATCCGCATAAATAAAAATACCCTGTTTTCACCTATTCAAAAATTAAAGTTTCAGCTAGGATATTAAAAATTTAAAAGTTTAAATCCAATACTTGCTCTATCAAAAGACTATTAACTGTTTTAAGTGAATAATAGAAAAATACAATTCGAGCTTTAATACATTTCATTTAACATTTGCGTCTAACATATATAATACATAGAATACTTAATGGAACAGCCTAATTTCTCACATGACGGTAACAATCAACAGAAAGAAGTATTCACAATTAACCACTTTCCATTATATTTGTTGATGGTTTCAAACCAGAAATTAGGTAATATTTTGTAAATTGTTATTTTCGCACTGCGAATTTCATAATCAACACTCCTCTTATTTAGATGTAAAGTACACTATTCATGAAATAAAAATCAAAAATTGGAAAAAAAATGTCCCTCAACAATCACGAACTTCAAAGAGAAAATGTTAAATCGACACATCCATGTAGTTCACATCTTGAGTATCGTCAATCATAAGGCAATAAACAAACACTCACTTCTATTAGAGAAAATTTTGCCTTCTTTGAAGGCTTTATACGATCATGATTTATAACAAAAAGTGTTACAAATATTTTTAGTTGATTATATAAATGATGATAATATTGCTGACATCTACTAAAAATAAAAATTGTCTGCATTGATTTGAGAATAAGAAAGATTTTTACACAAATCAAAAGGGTTTAACTCTTAAGTATATTTTAAATTTTTTTCTTACAGAATTAAAATTTTCCTTTTTTTCTTTTTTTAATGTCTGGCAATGCTTTAGTATTACAATTTACAAGTATTATTTATATTAGTCTTATATATACCCTAAAAATTTGCCAATATTTTTAAAAGCAGCCGGACACTCATAACAACTAATGGAGATATTCTTTCTTTTCTGTCCTTTTCCATATACATGTAGTAGGCACACACACACTCGCTCTCTCTCTCTCACACACACACAGAGACATATATATGAAATATTAAAATCAAATTTTTCAAATTTTCTTCAAAATTCTTATATATAAATATAATACATTTTCCGTAAGCATATAACCGAAATTAATGACATTTTAAATGAAAGTTCGACACAACAGCTATTTCACCTAAATCATTATCTGTAATTTTTCTAAGTATTACGTTAATAAAATTTTATAAATAGTGAATGGCCTACAGAAATATGGGTATTAATGGAAAATTATAAAACACCTTAGATGAGCGGCAAAGTTCAAAGACAAATTTGTATTAATATTACTAAAGTGATATTTAAAGATTCAACCCGTGCGCAAAGGGGGAAAGATTTCCTTCATGTCGTTTTTTTTTTTTTTTTAACTGACAGACAACATATATGTATAATTATGAAGTTTAAAAAACAAACATATACAACTCCTGCAAATGCATGCTTATGCAAACCACACCTCTGGATATGTCATTGAATAACAACCACTATTCCATTAAAAATATATACAGCATTATAATTATTTTATATATTTACAGAGATTTAAATTGAGAACATAAATATGAAAATAATATTAAAAACAAAAAAAAATTATGGAGTTTATGGAAATTTTTATATAAAAATACTAATTTAATACGAAATTATCAAACATGTATTTTTTTAAATATTTTGCTCTTAATGTAAAAATATAGTAATAAAAAATATACATGCATATTGTATTTTACAAAATTCATTTAGAAAGCATGATTTAATAAGATCTGTTAAAAAAGATACTATTTTGTCTGTTCCTAATATATATATACACGTGAAATAGAAAGATTGTGCAATATGAGAAATATTTATTTTTAAAATTATGACTTTAAAATTATAAGATTTCTGAATTGACTATGAACGTTTCATTGAACCTGAACGAATCGTTCTACCAACACTATTTTCAGATGAGTACTTTATAAACAACATTACTTTTTCTAATATAGAAACTGCAATATGATGATATATGTTGAGTTCAACTTCAAATTAAACTGAAATAGTAGTACCGCAGGTTATAGCGGAAGCCGGACATATTAATTATGATTTATGAAAATTAATTTAATGTCATCATCTACTTACATGTGGTATACTTTAGAGCAAAATATACTGATTTTGGTGCAAAAATTTAATTATTTATGTTGAAGAATGAAAGATTCATGACTATCAAAAATTGATAATAATAAAAATATTAAATAGAAGAAAAAAAATTTTAGCTATGTATGTTAATTAAAACGCTTAATTTATATATCAAATCGAAATTTCTTAACCCTGAGATTTGTATTAGATAAATAAACTCTCTTAAGGCTTTGCTTTCAAAACTATGACATGAAATATATTAAATTCACATCGAGATTTACTAACTTTACATAGATTAATTAGAAAATAATTCTAATCTGCAAAGTAAAAATTATATTTCGAGAAACCATGAAGGATGTAAGCGATTGAGTTGTGAATAATGAATAACTACCTTTTTAAAAGCTCTGTTTAAAATTAAATATGAATTACAGAATTTTTTATCTACTTTATATGATAAAATCAAGAATTTTACCTTTTATATAGGGAATCATGCGAGTAAAAATAATCTTCAAAACAAGGTAAAAAATAATCGACACATAAAAATGAGCCCTGAAATAGAAAACCATTTTAAATTCGACCGAAAATCATTTTAAATATCAAATTAAAAAAAAGCAAAACGGAATTTATTTTCTTATTTAGCTTATTTTAAGATCACTTAATCCAATTATGTTATATGAAAACGATTCCAATTTAAAATCTTATCAAGTCAACAATAATTTTACCATTGGTTAATGTTAATGTTAAAGCCATATCATGTTCCTAATGATACAAGAATACAAAAACTTCCATTTATCTTGAATAAAAGCGTAATGTGCACCATAATAATGTGTGGAATTTGTAACTACTTTCATGTTAAGCATTTACTGAGTCAAGAAATGAAAAGCATTTCATCTATTTTTCAAAACACTATAAATAGAGACGTATTTGTTTAAACGAATACATTAACAATCAACTTAGCATAAATTTCATATTTCATACTTGTGATTTTCAAAATTTAAACTTTAGGAACATTTTTATTGATCATGAATATTTAACATCAGAAAAAACTGTAATATAAATGTCAATTAAATGCTCTAAATGAAAAGAATCATTTCAAAAAATTAATAATAAATAAAAAATTTATTAATGTAATAACTAAGGAATTTCTAAGTAGTCCAAATTTCTTAATTAAATAACTAACCTGGCAATCAATAATGAATGATATTGTATTTATAAAAAAAATTATCCCTGTAATTTTCTGATCTCAGAAAATTATTATTCAATTTTTGATTACTGTAAATACTACTAACTTGTCAAAGTTAATGATTAATATTGGAAAAAGATGGAAAAATACAATTTTTAAACAAAAGTTATAGTAAGTAATAATATGGTTAAAAATAACGGCTTTTTAATTCTTCTGCAAACTTTTTATTACAAAAAAGGATAATAAAATGCAGTAAGAATACAAAAATTAATAATAAAACATTATTGAAGTTATTAAGAAGCAATGAATAGTATTTATTACTTAACATGAAAGTATTAAGAACAATAGTTTAATAATAAAAGTGAAAATCTTTAAGTAAGCTAATTAATTATAAATTTTCAATAACTATTCTTTTTGTTAGGTTCAATTATATACCTTCATTTCATAGGCAAAACAATTGTAACATAAGATTAAATTTTCATTAGTGTTCAGAGTAAACTCTTTTTAATATAGCAATATTATAAAAAATAAAAACAAACATTAAACAGTTGAGATTAATAAATGTTTTTGAACTAAAATTAATGGAAGAATTTATATGATGATTAAAACTATCACTAATAAAATGATCATGAAAATAACAGTCATAGTAATATATGATTTTAAAATTCTCTTTGAACTACTTTAAAAATGTAAAACACTTATTCATTAGCATCTGATTTAGTACACATTTTAACTATAGCTGGGCAAGACTTTTACTTTAGATATTTTTTGCAAATCAAAACATACAAATAATAAAACTTTGCAATAATAGCTATTTAATATTTATGTAAATAATTATTCAGTATTCAAAATAAAATTTAGTTTTAATAAGAAAAATAAAAAAATTAGTTCATTTTATATAATTAACTTTGTTAAAATTTGTTTCTTAACAAAACGTAGAATAAATAATAAAAAAAAATTGTACTTACGCTTCTGCTTCAATTGACTTCACTCTAGCTACATAGTTTGATGGAATGTATCCTTCCTGTTTTGTGGCTTTACTTCTAGCCAACCACCAATCACCCTGAGTATCATTTAAAATTTCCAGATGTTCTCCCTTCCTAAAGCTTAAGTCTTCATCTGTTCGTGCATCATAATCATACAATGCAACAAACATCTTTGCATTAGAATTATTTGAAGCTTCAGGTTCTGGAATTGGTGGCATCGGACCATTTCTCACTTCTGGAGTTGTATTTGGTCTATCGTGGGGTGTGGCTGAACTTGGTGTTTGCACAGGGGTGGATAATGGTCTATCTGCGTTAGCTACGACCGGAGTACCTCCTTCCTTTTTCGTAGAGCTTCTATGACGTTCAAAGCAATTCCCCATTTTCAAAGAAATTTATTTACTACTTCCAACCTCTAACTAAACGAAGTATAATAATGAAAACTATCTAAGCGGGCGGATTTCAAAATGTTTTTTATCTCGTACCCAGCATTTCTTTTCATGTGTTATTTATTATTGGAACGTTAATCATAATCCGAATTCGTTTCAAGAGAAAAATAGTCTAAGTTAACAAACATAAATACAGAAATTGTGAAAATAGCAACATATTACAGACAACTACAAGCAAATATTTAGCAGCCATGACACTTCGCCATTATCCAGACTATATCAACCATTCAAGACAAATTTCAAGTGAGAAATTTTGGTCTCTGAAGTTGTCCAACTTGTGTAATGATTCTGAGTAATATACATATATTTGAAAACCAATTTTTTTTAAAAATTATAAACTAGTTTTAATTTTACTGAGAAACCAATTATGCCCATCTATAAAGGTAAATATCAGATATGATTTATTTACTTTTTCTGTAAATTAATATAAACCATAATATAAGTTAACCTCAACTTCTTAATGTTCACAAAAAATGAAGTCATGCTTTACATTAGAAAAATATGTGTACAGTAGATTAAAGTTTGTTGAACAATAATATGAGATTATTGCTGTATGAAAGAACATGATTGAAGTTTTTTCAATTTTAGAAAGTAGTAAACACATATTTAAAAACAAGCAAAAGTTATCGCATGCTTATTAACATAATTAAAAATTTTTATTTGAAAAAAGAGTTAAGTTTTTTTACTTAAAGGTCTAACTGTACTTTAAATAAATAAAATATTATTTATTTTTTTTATTTAAAATGGAAATTTATTTTGAAAATATATATTAGTAATTTTTATTTGCTTTAATGATGTAAGAATTATTATTTAAGTTTCTACATTAAATATAACTGGTTAATTTTTATTAAAATTTCAGTAAAAATAAAATGGGGAAAGGAACTTTATAATGATGTTGAAGCAAATACAGATGAGGATTTATTATTGTTTAAAGCCCAAATATTTGCCCTGACAGGAGTACATCCAAATCGCCAAAAAATTATGGTAAAAGGTACTACAGTTAAAGACTGGTCTTCAGTTTCTATCAAAGATGTAAGCATTTCTGTATTGTTTAAAAATCTCAGATATCTTTAATTTCAAAAATAATATTAGACTTTTATTATATTTACAAAAATTTATTCAGTATTTAATGGTTTAGCTTGAAAATACAATAATCCAAAATTTGTTAATTGCCTAATAATTTATCAAAAATATTAAGATAATTCTTAGATAATAAAAAATTTATAAACTATGTTTTTGCACAATAGTTTATCATTTTGTATGGATTTTTTCACATAAATATATTTACTTACAAATCATTCTTTTAATGTTCAGGGAATTACTATGTTATTAATGGGAAGCAAAGAGGAAGATGTACCAAAAGAGCCATCAGCAAAACCCATGTTTATGGAAGATATGACAGAAAATGAATTAGCAACAGCTGTAAGTCCTTTATGAATCATTAATTTAATACTATAAGTATAATTTAGGAAAAAAATAAAAATTATTTTACTTTGTTTTCTTAATATATATAATCTTAATAATAAAGCTATTTTTTTTCTATTCATGTTTATAATAATTTTTATTTTTTTTCTTTTTTTATCTCTACTTTCAGTTAGATCTCCCTGCAGGCCTCATAAATTTAGGAAATACTTGTTATTTGAATGCAACTGTTCAATGCTTAAGGACTGTTCCAGAATTAAGAGAAGCTTTGAAAAAATATACTGGCAGTAAGAAATAGAAAAATTTGAAAAAATTTTTTAAACATATTTCTAATCATCATAAGTCAAATTATAATTTTTATTTAATGAAACTGCAGAAAATTATATTAAGTATAATTTAACATTTATCTTTAAACAATGGTAATATTTTACTATTTGCCTTCAGTGGTACAATTAGATGTCAATGAAGGAATACTCCCAGCACAGTCTGTAACAGCTTCATTAAGAGATCTTTATGCATCAATGGATAAAGGAGTTTCAGTGCCACCACTGATTTTGCTTCAGATGCTTCACATTGCATTTCCTAGATTTGCAGAAAAAACTGAACATGGAGGCTATCAGCAACAAGATGCAAATGAATGTTGGTCAGAATTAATACGAATGCTGCAGCAGAAGTTACCCTCTGAGGAAAACAATGGAAAAAATAATCAGTTTAAGTAAGTTTTACTGGATTGTAATAACTTCAATTTGTCAACATAAATTTACATAAAATCTTTTTAATAAAAACTTAGGGTAAGAGAATAATATTTTTGATCTTTATAACTTATATATTTAACATAATTAAAAATATATTATCTAGTTTATACAATAGTAAAATAAAACATTCACAGCTTCATTTAGTACCTTTTGAAGCATACATTTATTAAACCAAAGAAAGAATGATTGTAAAGATATTGGAATAAAAATTAAAACTCTTATTTTTTAAGTAAATACTTGACTACTTTATTGTTCTGAATTAAATTTCATATAATTCTTTTAAAACATGTGCGATTATATTCAAAATAGTATTATTAAATATTTGGAATTTACTATTCAGCTTAGAGTTAGCCTGTTTGGGACAAATTTATGGATATGTGAATTTAAGCCTGGAAATAGATATAAATGGTTAAAGAATTATATTTTGAAAGTATTTTAATTTATAGAATTTAATATTTTGAAAATTCTGTCATTAGTGTGTTGTGACTTTGTGACTTTTATTTTTAGGTCTTTTATAGATCAATTTTTTGGGGGTACTTTTGTGTTTGAAATGAAATGTACGGAATCAGATGATGAAATGGTGACGCAAGGAAGAGAAGATTTTTTGCAATTGAGTTGTTTCATTTCTGCTGATGTAAAATACATGTTGTCCGGACTCAAAAATGTAATTTTATAGAATTTTGATATTTTCATTTTGCCTTTTCCATTTAAATTTATTTATTTAGTTAACATATATATTTCTTCATCAACAGAAACTGCAAGAACAAATTACGAAACAGTCTCCTACACTAGGAAGAGACGCAGTTTACTTGAAAACTAGTAAAATAAATCGTTTGCCTGCTTATTTAACCATTCAGTTTGTTCGTTTCTTTTACAAAGAAAAAAGATCTATTAATGCCAAAATATTGAAAGACATTAAATTTCCAATAGAATTCGATGCTTTTGAATTGTGCACCGCGGAACTTCAAGAAAAATTGACTCCTATGCGCTTAAAATTTAAGGAATTGGAAGATGCTCAACTAGAAGAAGCTTTGAAGCATAAGAAACAAGAAAAACCGAAGGAAGAGTGTAAAAAGAGAAAAACTAAAACGGAGGATTATTGGTTCCCAAATGGTACGTTATGTTGCGAGCGAAATATTTAAATTTTGTCATATTTATCTTAGATTTAGCCTTAAATTAATTCTAAGAAAATAATCTACATGACGAAAGAAATTAATTTATGGAACTAAAATAAAATTGTACATTAGTTATACTGGAAAATGTACCTAATTTTCGTAAATAAAAAGGAATTGGAAAATCCTAATTTCCAAATTTTGCATAAATTTAACTAGTGCATTTCCTTTTGCTGTTTCCATTACCGAAAAGTAGGGCTTAAATTGCTGAGTTTCCACGTCGATGTAATATCGACGAATTTCACATTATTCACGTTGGTTTTTGAGTGTTCTCACCTTTTTATCTCAGTCTGGTTTGATTTTCGCATATCCTTTACATCATGCAATGCAATTTCATATTACATTAGCAAATTATTTGATGAACTCATTAACTGCCATTAAACATCTCTTTATTGGGTTTTCAACGATATAACGATATGATTTCATATTATTTATACGTAAAGCAATAAAAGTTTAAATATGTTCAATTATGCCAAGTTTGAGGTTAAATTAAATTTATTTCCCGATGAATCGTCAAAATTTATCATTATTTTTTGAAACTTTAAAAATAAATTATACATTTTAAAAATTAATTTCATTATGGAACAATTACTTTCAGATTTAGGGTCTAATAATTCCGGATATTATACATTACAAGCCGTTTTAACTCATAAAGGAAGGTCTTCAATAAGTGGCCATTATGTTGCTTGGATTAAACAGAAAGCTAATCTTTGGATGAAATGTGATGATGATGTAGTCTCTCCAGTTTCTGAAGAAGATGTTCTTAAATTATCAGGTGGAGGGGACTGGCATTGTGCATATGTGCTTTTGTATGGTCCTAAAATACTGGAAATCCCTTTGGCTTCTGATGAATCAACCAACGTTTCAGATTATTCACAAAATTAGATTGCAATCAAGCATTAAATAAATATCTTTCATTGAATCAAGCATTTTTCCATCTTCACCCAGAAAAATAAAATAAAAAAATAAAACTTAATAAAAACGTAATTTTTTTCTTTTCATTTATAAAAAATAATTCTTCATAGCTGACTGATTTTAACAGTTTTATCTAATTTCTTTACTCCTAATTATCTATATGAAGATACACTATTTGGATTAAGAAGCGTAACACAATTTTAATCTGAATAGTATGATTAGGAATTAAAGTGATCTGAAAATTTTGAAACAACTATATGACTTTAGACAATAGTGAAATGTAAATCAGAACACCAGTTGATACAATATAGTTTCTCGGTAATCTAAATGCTTTCTCAATATTTAATACAGAGCTTTGATTTTAAATTTGTTTTTTAAAAATTTTATTTATAATTCTTGAATTTAAAAATAAAATATTATTTACTTTAAAGCTTTATACAAAAATCTTATCTAAACATCTTTACTTATAGCATCAATTGTTGCTGAAGTGTCATAAACTGTGAAGCAAAATAATATGGTTTAAATAGTGTGGTATCAAGCTGTGAACTATCAAACAGAAATAAATGCAAGAAATTCAATGTTTGTCATATTTATTTGTAAACATCAAGTGATCATTTTGAACTAATTAGATATAAGTGATAAAATAAAAATAATAATATATGTATATAGTGATATTTCTCTAAATTATATACGTAATAACTGAAGTTATAATTTTTTTTTCTAAGTACATCTAAGCATAATTTTGAGTTTATGTTTTAAATTAAAAATGGCGAACATTAAATCGGGGAATTTTGTCGCTACTGCCAGTTAATTAATGTTGCCAGTTCCACTCGGAAAAAATACAATTAGTTAAGAATTTTAAATCCAGAAAGCATTTATTTTTTTATTATCGAAATAATATTTAATTTTTGTGTTTTCACTTTCGTAAGTTTGCTTTCATAATCCTTCCTCACTCGTGGCCTATTTTGCATTTTCGATTAACATATATAAGATGGAAATGACCGGAGAAAAGGATTTCCAAGGCGATCACTCGAAAGAAGCTCTCCGCTCACCGATTCCTCTGATCTATGAAGATTTGGAAAATGCAAAATTTGGAAAAGATGAAATAATAATGATGCTCGATGAGATTGAAGTTTACGTTGAAAAGATACGCAAGAGAGCCTTTAAAATCGAAGAAGAAAGGGATGCCATGTTCACGACTTTACAAACGTTGAGACACTCTCGGGTTATGGAAGATTTGGCAGATTGTGAGTTTAATAGTTCTTTTAATTTGAAAACGTAGAGAAGATAGCTAAAAAAAAGGAGTTTATTAGAATAAGAAGTATATTATTATAGTATTTCAGGTACAACAATTTTTTTAACAATATTGTGTTCTCATGGCTTAACAAATGGCTGATTAATTGCGTTTGGTTATTACAACATGAAAAGACAAAGAGTAGTTGTAGCCAAGCTCTTCTGCAGTTTTAAGTTTTCCTTTTGGTAAAATAGACTAAAATTCCAAATTATGATAAATAGTATAATAGTATAAATTTAAATTTTCTCATAATGACTTATTTTATGTTCTAAGCATTTTCATTTTTGTATACATAAAGTCAGAGTAACAGCATTTTATACAAACAGATGTGTTAAAAATTTTAAGTATATTTGAAACACACCTGTTTTCCATTCTTATAAATTTCCTACTCAAGGCATGCAATCACCTCAGCTTCTGCCTTAATCTGATTTAGTTTATCTCATTAATGAGATTAAATAGTGAAAAAATTGCATTTTATTAATTATCATAATGTTTTTAATAATTTTATTCTAGTTTAAATATTTTTATGCAACTGACTATAAATGAAGCTAAATTCAAGATGTATGAACTCAAAAATATACTAACTATAAGAATTTTAGTGCTCCAAAACCTTTTTCAATAAATAAAATTGCATTATAAGGTTTGAAGCTAAAAGAAGGTAAAAAATGTTTACCCTTGGAACTTATTGCCACTCTAAAGAATATATAAATATATAAAGTTGAAAATCTTATAATAAAAAAACTATACCTGGATATGATGCAAGTTTTCATTTAGAATTGATTATAGCTGATTTATGAAATATTTTGATTTCATGTTGTTCCATTGATGTTTATCCATTTGTACAAGAATATTTTATTTTAGATAATCATTGTTAACATTGAAAAGCATCAAGATTTTAATTGCTGAACAAGATTTATTTCTGTCTTGTCTATCTAAGTCAATTACTAAGTGAACTTGTTCAGCTAATTACGCACAAAATTGCAGACATTTCAGGATGAATAAGGTATTAGGTACAAAAAGGCAAAATGTTTTGAGGTTTAAACAATTTTTGCGTTTCAATTTCAGCCGAACGAGAAGATGTAAGCAGAAATGTAGACAGAATTTATGCTCGATGCTCAACCATAAATGTTAATGTGAAAACCGTACGGGACAAGCCCCAAGAAGATGCTTTGCACATGATCAACGGAATCATTGATAACTTGATAACGGAAATGCAGCACGATCCGTCTACGACAAAGGATAAATGTCTGTCTTTTATGAACTTCTGCAGCTCTTTCGTCGACAACGGAATGGAAGATAAAAATTTCGAGCAGGCTCTTTTGGGATGCACTGTGGATGATCAAAAACGCGTACGAAGGAGACTTCAGGGTCTCTTAAATTACATAGATAAATTAAGTCTTATTTCATAAATTTATTTTTGCATTATGTCGGAAACTTGCTGCTTAATTTTCCTGAGCCTCTTTCACAACACAGAAAACGATCATGCTATATTCTTTTGTCAGTTATCAAAACACAATGAAAGATTGGTTTAAAAAAAAATAACTAATCCAGCGAGTTTTTTTGTATCTTGTCAACGTTTTGGACCAAAAATTTTTAATATTGAAATTTAAAAAAAAAATAAAATTACTCAGTACTTAAAAAAGCATTCCAAACGTTTAATGTACTGACTTGAAAGTTTTTACACGCAGCAAGATTAAATAAAGTTAAAGCGCTTTGTTTTTTCACTTTAATAAGAGAAAAAAATAATAGCATAATAATTTTGTTTTTGTGGCGAGAAATATGATTTTTATATTTTTTTTAGGTTTGAATGATTGTTCAAACTTGGACAAAAAAATTACATTAATATCATGTATTATTAATGATGAATACTAATAAAGATTGCATTTACTCCGAAATTAAGTTTGCATTATGTATTTAGTGAAATAAAAAAAATAAATTTTCCACGTCAGAAACCAATTTTTTTCCGAAATTAAATTACGAATTTCATTTTGTTCCTCAGTAATTTTTCAATTCTTAATTTAAAATATTAAAAAAAACAAGTTCCTCATTTCCAACTAAGAATAATTTTTTAAATTGATATTATGATCCTCACCTACATCTGCCCCGAGAAATATACAATTTTCCGGTTCCGATCAATTCTTGAGGAACAGAAAAGTCTTGTACTGTAAACGTCGCATCGTTTTTCTCGCGGGAAGCTCAATCGTTTTAATTTCATTTTGAAATTTTTTATTATTTTACGAGCTTTTATTCTGCTGAGCAGTTTCCGTAGTTTTTCAACGTGCCCCTTGGAATTTGACCAACTCCATTTTTTGAACTTCATGAAAACATCTTTAATCCATCTCCAGTTATCTTACCAATCGGATTTGTGCCTTGGTCGGGATGAACGAAAGATATTAAAATCATAAAAATTTATTTTATTTAATCGCATTATCAAATGTCTAACATATAAATTGTATCAGTAAATATTTTACAAAATTTGTAAGGCATACACATAACAATGATAGAAATGTTTTTCGAAATTTTGAGATATCCAGGGTCATGGTGCGGACATTCGATTTTATCGGAATTTTAATACATTTCAAACAACACTCGGTCATTCGCTGATTTCGCGCAACTTTAGTCGAAAAATCTTTTATTAACCGACTGGCGTCAGATTTTTGACCGACGCCGGATATTCGTAAAAACCTTAAATTATCTTTGCATTTTGGAGTCTGTTCCTTAACCGTCTAGAAAAGCTTCATTTCCGGCACTATTCTGCAACATGTCCCCGACTTTGCCCTCATCAATACATATTTACACAATTTTAGTGGTAAAAGTTAAAAATTAGTTACTATCTGCTTGTCTGAAATTTTCTTTACAGCCAGGTAGACACATCCTCGGAAAACAAGCTCGTAACAACCGCAGAAAGATTCATCATAAAATTCCGCAGGCGTTTTTCAATACGTTCTTCTTCTTCCGAAGTCCCTTCTTCCCTGGATGCAGAATGATGGTCCCGTTCCCGTTGCTGTATCCTTTCCCGTTCAACGTCGGGCTTCCAAAGGCATCTGTAAATTTTCAGTTAAACCCGTTATCAGTGCAAAAAGCTAAACTCGGTTTGACATTTTATCATCAGTTTCTTTTTTGTATTTTTTAATTTCTCATTCATCTTTCACGCGTTTGCTCTCAACAACGAACGTGAGCATATCGGGGTTAACACGAGATCAAACTCTGTACTTTCGTCGGGGGAAAACCGTTCACTCGACAACAGATTGTCCAAACCGATCAACTCTCTTCAACTTACTTATTGTAAAGGGATGGACGCAGCTGCCGAAGTTGTATTCTTCCTCCTGCTCGTGGAGCTCTGCGAGACAGCGGGCAGCAAGGTACCTGAAGACGGAGCTCACGTTTATGTCGTCCTTAACCGAGGTTCTCAAAAGTCGGCAGCCAAGACTCCTGGACAGCATCTCCGCTTCCTCCCTGTGCAAAAGAAAATTTCACATTTTCATTAAAACAGAGAGGGACTCTCCTTATGGATAAGGCCGATCGAGCCTCGCGGTTGAATAACCGGGTCCTTTTGCGTTTCCACCGGCAACATCCACATCGCTTGCCATTCATTAAATGCCACGCGATCGCCGTCAGGCGACACAAAGTCACTTTTCACTTTTCCACGTAAACGGTGGAAAATTTAACAACTTCCACTGTTTATTTGCGGTTTATTATGACTGTTTAAGTTAAATCGGGCTCAGCGATGAAATGAGAGAAAATTGGCAATTGTTTGGTGTCAACCGTAAACCGAGGAAAAAAAAAAAAAAATCGCAAAACATCTACTCACGGGTCAACTACGCTCTGGTCGATCAGATCAATTTTATTTTGGACTAAAACAGTCGGGATCTCCCCGCATTCGTCTTCCACCTGCGAGAAAAATTTCGATAAGAGCATTAAAATCGGTTTCAAGACTGCGGAGGCTGCGCTCGGGAGACGTTTGCTTCTCACCTTCATCTTCCATGAGTGGATGGCTTCAAAAGAGTCCCTGTCAGTCGTGGAAAAGGCCAGGACGCAGGCCTGCGCCCCCCTATAGTAAGCTTTGGTTATCGCGTCGAATTCTTCCTGCCCCGCGGTGTCCCAAAGCATCAATCTGACATCTTCGCCGTCCATTCTTGAAAGAGAAAAACAGCAAAATCAGACGTCCGCCGCCGTTATTATTAAGGCGCACTCAAAATGTAGTCGTCGGCCGGAAGCAATTCGTTTCTCTGAAAGGATGTTTCGCCGCGAAACGAACCCGCGGTTCAAATTCGAAAAAGTCGATCGCGGCGAAATGCGATCCCGCCCCTGAACCCGAACGGCAAACCGGCAAGGGATGCCACGACTCCCGAGGCAAAAGTCAGGTTATCGTGCGCCGAGTAAAATATTCACTTCTGATATATTTTTTCCGTGCGGAATGAGCTCTGCGGAAGCATTTATGGTCTGCTTGACCTGGTTAAACGACATTGCCGGGTTCCTTATCCGCATATCGAAGTGGAGCCATAAAACCGTGCGGAATGTTGCTTAGGCCAACGTTACCTCGGTTTGACCATGCCACGGGAGATTTTTCACGAAAATTCAAAGGTTTCCTTCCTTTGATGCAATTTCATGAAAGATCTCTGGAAGTCTCGATAAAAGGCGGGATCCGCGAAATTAACGGCGGGAACGTTCAGAAAATTGACAAATTGCCGACCGACTAATTAAGAAAAATTGTTTATCCTGCAAGGGAAAAAAATAAAAACGTGATTCCAAAAAAGTGTTTTCGCTCAGAGTTTACAAAGGAAGATGAGGAGGAAGAATGCCGTTTTAGCAGCGATCGTGAGAGCTCAACCGCCGATGTCTAAAGCACAAGAAGTTCAATGGACGGATCAAATGTGGTTTCTCGAGATGATGTCCACATAATGGATAATCTCCGCCCATTCGGATTCGTTTTACTATGCAAATTTCGAGTCTTCCGTGCCATCGGAAATGGCGCAGCATAACGCTCTAATTACACGTTATTATTCGACGGCATGAACTTGCCAACTGAAGAAGACGCCTTTCGGACTGCTCCCGACTGTTGCACCGTTGGGGAGTCTTCTTCTGAACCCGATGACACGGCCTGGCCGAAAAAGTGGAACTTTTAATCATTCCTGGGAAGCGAATTTTAAAAGCTCCTTCAACCGGGAAAGTCCGCTGTTGGCAGCCTTAGCTTTAATTTCCTTGCCTTCGGCACTTATGGAAGACCCACGAAATCCGTCAGACCCCGCTTTTCACCCGGACATGCCAAATAAAAACACAACCATAAAGCAATAATGGCAATTATTGAAAAATAAACATTATCTGCGGCTCGTGCTTCAGATTTTTTTTTCCGGGTGCTGTATAACAGAAAAAAATAATTATTCTGAAAATAAATATATTCATTTACATTTATCACCTATATAATCCCGTTCTCGTATGATAATTTCGGTTACATATTTAAATAAAATCAACTCAATTCTTATTATCTAAAAGATGTATTAATTTACATTAGGATCCCATTTAAAAGTAAAATTACAGAAAAAAGTGATATCGTTTAAATTATATAATTATTAATATGAAAGATATAAATGGATTAGAAAAAAAATGTTAAAAAATTTGCAATTTAAGAGCGATATAAGCACACTTAGATCAAAGCTATATTAAAAGTGGAACATCTATTTTCCAGCTTCCTAGCTGCTAGAAAAATAGCAATAGAACATTTCACATTATTTATTCAAGATAATTATTTAAAAATATTTTTCACCGAAAATTTTTTTCCGTTACTTTGGCTTGAAGAAGATTTTCTCGATTATATCGAAAGGGGAAAAAAATTTTTGTTTATTTCTTCAAAATAAACATTAATGTAATATTTCTCAAGCGAAAATATACTTGGTGTGTTTGACAAATGCGTTATCGGGTTTCATAAAAATATGCAAATCTCGTTTTGAATGTTTGCCTTTTGTGGTTAAATCTTTTCGCTTAACCCAACTCAAAAGACAAAAATCATATCAACTTTGAATCGCGCTACCAACAATGGCTTCGTGGCGCAGACTTAATAACTTTAATAATTTTATGCGTCGTACGCGAATTTAGCAATTTCAATTTTTCCGTATTAATAAAATTTTCTACGATCAGAGAATGAATTTGAGAGGATCTTTAGAAAACTGAAGAACTTTTTGCGAAATTGAATTACTTCGATAGCCCTGATGGAAATTCCGATTTTATTCGCGCTTTTTAGACAAACTTCTTCGTCGACTATTTTAACGCTGCGGTGCGTCCTCCTGACTGATCCATCAATACGGAGACAAGAAAGTCACATCCAAAATCACGAAACAGTGTTTTGCTGCCTTCCTTTAGAGCAAGGATGCAGTTAAGAAGGAATTTTTCAAATTTAGTTTTAAACAGGATTGTTGAAGAGGGCAGAATGATGTGCACCGCATCCCATTAGCCGAGTAGACTTTGCGTAACGATACCCACTTAAAGCCTGAAACCTGATCTTAATTTTCCTACCTAGGAGTAAATTTCTTAAACGGAAAAAAAGTGAAAATCTCGAGTCCTGTCGAAGAGAAGAAGAAATTTTTAAAACTTCTTCCCCCTGAGGCGTCTTGTCCAGTATCAATGGTACCTTTAACATCTTTAATTAAAAAAAATTGTTAATGTTCCGCCAATTCTCATTGCTCGGGGCAATCGCATGGTAACAAGAAAGAAAAACCTTTCATTTAGCACTATTTTTAGAGTGCACGGCGGGCCGATAAATACGGGGCTCAGCAGTGAAAAATGACGGCGCCTCCAACGTCAAAATGAACAGATTCGATGAGAAGTGTTTCATTCGGAAAAAACCTTTCTCCGCATTGTTGGGAAGCCGATCCACATTCGACGACGGCAGCTTTCTTGTCCAGTCGAGCCGCCCTTCGACAGCGGGGAGTCAAATGTCTCAAGATCCGGACAAAATGAAATTTTTTCCTGTTTCGCGGGTGGCAAAAAGCATATTGGGACATCTGGTAGCTCGATTTCTTCATTCAAGCGTGGTTTTAGGTGACTTGTGCTGCGGTCAGACACATTCACGATTTCGAGAACCGAAGAGCCAGTTAAATCTCAAACAAAAGTCACCTCTCCACATTATTATCACAATTATGAATTATGTATTTTTTTTTATTTTTTGCAAATCAAATTTGGAAAAGCCTGAAAATCTTTATGTCATAGCAAGAGGATGACGAACCGGAAAGAAAATAACGAAAAACTCCCTATTTTCTTTCGTACTGCTAAATTTTTGCGGATGTTTAAGGCAAGTCGATACGGTAAAAGCCTTTGCATCCCTTCACATAGGTAAATACCTAAACAAAATTAAGTAATGGCAAATGGCACGAGTCATGCAGTTTTATCCAGTTGAAGATTCCAAAATTAACAGTTAATCATTAAATCTTTTCAGAATCCTGACGAATTGAAATATCATTTTTTTGTCATTCGTGGACGAGGAGGTTTAAGCCTTTTGCACGCGATCAGCTTGGTATTGTGATTCGATCGCTTTTTGGTTTTGTTGGATTCTTCCGCCACGAAAGTACGTGCCAAAGAAACGAACCGTTCGCGTGCATCCGCGGAACGTCGATTATTCAGCCCTCGAAAGACGCAATTACCTTTGAACTGATATTTCAGACAAGAAAGGATATAAAACTAATGTAACCGGAGACGGCGGCAACGTTCGCCTCTGAAGGGGACAAACGGGAAGCACATTTAGCTTTCGAGAAAATGCGAGATCCAATGCAAAATATATTTATTCCATCTAAAATTAAATAATTTCTGATGTTTCACATGTGCAGCAAGCGACGGCGTCCGCTTCAAATAATGCGAGAACTATCGCGGACGATCTGGAACCCCTGATGTTTCCTTGGCGTGTTTCGAAGCCCAGGTCGTTACGTCCGTTCGGCCGTTAGCATCATGCCGTTCGCCGCCCCGTTTGCACACCGGAAGCCGTAAACCACGTTCCACCCAAAGCAAAGGAATGTATGCACCCTGCGCGAATCAACGTTCTGTCGGCGTCAGCTCTCGCATGCCGGTTGAATCAATGGCTTTTCCGCTCAAAAATGAAAAGGTAATTTTTCACCTTCGCTTCAAGTTTTAATAACTCTCTGGCAATATTGTAAAGTCATACTTAATGAAACTCTCTAACTGCGGACAATTTCGAACACGCTTCATAAAATCAAAAATAATTTTTTTTTTTTTTCTTCATTAAATGCACCACTCTCGAATGGGGCAACAGTTAATTTTTCAATTTGTCAGCATGTGCATAAATAAATAATTTATATCAGGCGCTGCACAATTAAAACGTTTAACACAATGTAATACAGAAGTTTTCACGCTGAATGGGGCATTTTCCCGCTTGCGTTAAGAAAAAAAAAAAAAAAAAAAACTGCATGTCGCATTATAATAATAAATTGCTTTTCTTGTAAATTTCTATCAAAAACAAAAAGGATTAATAAACCTTCTTCGCAAAATAAAATTATAATGCGTCATTATGAGTTTGCATATTGCGACACAAGATTTGGAGCAGCCTCGGTACTTATAATCTTCTATTTGCTGACCTTTTCTTCACAATTTATATCTGGGAATGAAGAAAGTTTTTTTGCGATTTTTGAAACGCTAACTTATTCAGAGTTTCTAACGCAAGTTATTTTACAAATTATTTCGGGTAATGAAAGCGGATTTCAGCAATGAGTCGAAATGTTGCCCTGGCATCGGGAGTAATTGCAGAAAGGAGTGTAATAACATCGCCGATCGCATAATGATAGTAATAAGGATAATAGCGGTGAGAAAAAAATAATAATAAATGAGCGACTTTGTATGAACCTGGTCGGAATAGGTCTAACCCAAATATAATAAATAAAAATTGTGGGACTGCAAAGGTGATATTCCTCTGTGGATATCCAGTAGGAGAGCGCTCCTTGTCAGGGGCATGCAGGCGGCTTCGTGAATGCCCGACGATTGGGGGCACCGAGTTTTGCTCTTTGGAATTTGCTCCGAGGGATTTTTCATGTTTTGCCCAATGAAACGTGCAAGGCAAAAACCCATTTCTCTTTTTGCGTCAAAACTGGATTCCTTCGGTTAGCAGTTAGGTGGCTTAATAAATTTTTCCGATTGATAGGTAACCGTGTAAGATTAATGATTGCAGGTTCGCGGCCTTTATCTAACGCCAAACGGCTCGACAGCATTGTGTTGCCACCTACTTTATGCCTTTCAAAAATATGTTGCGGTCAAACTTCGAAGAGCGGCCAAGTACGAACGGTTTGCTTGTTCGTTTTGAACATCCCACTGTCGCAGTTATTCGTTGATGTAACTGTCACGCTCTCCACGTAACCTCACCAATCTGCTTCTTATATAATGAGTGTGATTTTAATTGCGGAACTTGTGCGAATTGTGAAAGGAATCCTTTCAAAAAGAGGAGATCTTTGTAATTAGCCTGTACCTGCGAATTACATTTCACGATATTTCGGTTTATTTTTATCCGAATAAGTAAACAGGCTTGCAAAAAAATCGGCTTTTATTCATCTTGTCCGAACTGAAAATTGTGTATATTGCACAATTGCAGCAGAAGATGCTAATCTTCCCCGTCGCCCGCAAAGGCTGTTGTTTTATTTTGCAAGAATTACGTTTAAAGAAATGATTCTAGTGCAGCGAAGCAAAACTGACTTCATTATCATTGTTTCTTATATTTGATTCAATTTTCTGTTCATACGCTCATGCCACACCGTCATTATTAAAGCAATATCGATTTAAAAAAAAAATACAGTGGATATAATATGGATGTATCGCTGCCCCAGCATATTTCATTAACATTAAACATTATTATTGGGTGAATATCACAATTATTTGGTTTAGAAATTGCTAATTTAATTTGCTTGCAGTTTTTAAACGTAAAACTGCCTCAAATACATATCTCGAATCCCAGGTGAATGCATCCTTCGGGGTTTAACGAAAGTGTATCGATATAAAAACATGGTGAATAAGCGACCGTTGTCAATGGTTTCTTTAACAATATTACGTCGATCTGAAGTGGAAAACCGGGCGCGGCATGCGAGACCTGGGGACCCGCGCGAGGGGCGTCCAATCTCCTGAGCGAACCGAAAAATATTTTTTCTTGGCTAATGACCTTATGTTAAGACCACGCTCGAGTGACTGCTTCCTTCACCCGGCAATTATAGCGCATTACCAAACCCCATGAACTGATATCCGCAGTCTTGCTCTGAAATTCATATTCAAATTTAACAGCCTGGGACATACCGAACCAGGAACGAATTTCCGGTCACCGGTTTTCCTCCCGGTCGTCCTCCTCCCGGCAACATGAGCCAACTGCCCAAGCATTAGCGCAAGGAGATTGTTTCGATCAAGTCACATAAAGCGTGACTGGAAAAATATTTGCTCAACAACAATGGATGGTAAAAAGGCCCATCTTCGTCAAATGTAATTGTAACCGCATTTAATGGATTTCTGCCTGAAAATTATTTTAAATCGTATCGAATCAACATTAATATGTTCAACCTTGCGAGATATAACAAACCGTCAGACGGTGATAGATTTAAGGATTCACAATTATGACCTTTTTCATAATGTGAAAAAGTTCTCGGTCATAAGAATAAAAAAAATTTATGGTTTTTCCCAATTAAAAATTGAGTTCGATAACTGAAGAAGTAAAAAATATTGCTTGAACATAGTTCAAACATAGTTCGTTCAATTTTTCAACCATTTTACAGCAAATGGTTGTAATTCGTTTTAAAAAATTATGCTGACAGAGGAATTAGGATCTAAAAAATTCTGTTAAAAGGATTCCAATTTTTTTTAAAATAAATATTTAACTTTAAAAAACTAATAATATTAATTTACTAATAGAGGCGATAACACAGTGAGAAAAATTATACGGACATAATATTTTTTTGGCTTTGGACTTCAAAATTCTTCAGTAACTCCGTTCTTGAGACTTTCGGATGAAATAAAAACATTAAAGTAACTTACTTATTGTATTTTATAATGTAATAAGTAAAATACATTATTCGTCTTAACTAACGAATTATTTTATCAAAAAAGCAAACATTACTTATTTGTTAATAAATTTATTGGTTTATCTCCGACTTTGACAGTATCCTGACTTGTATATTTAAGATTAAAACCATTGGAATAAAATATTAAATTAATAATGTTTTTGGCTGCGCTTTTCTCATCAGATTTATATAATAATTGCAGTAAATATTTTCATAAAAAGATCTGAAAGGAAACAATAAATTAAGAAATGAAAAATGGAGGAGTTAACCGGAGAAATGACAATTTGGCAACTCCAGTAAGCAGCCGGATAGCAAGCAGCTGAGATATTGCTGACGTTCTACAAAGAGTTCGCCATTTTTACTAATATAAATATAAAATTAACCATGAATTTTTTTTTCAATATTTAAGAAGATTGCAGGAAACACATTAAATATTCACTGTATGCAAATCAGATCATCATTCTCTTTGTTATGTTAAAAAAAATTACATGAAATCCGGAAAGTAGCAAAATTTATGCAATTTGAAATTGCATCCGAATAGCTAAGCCATCAGCTGACATCTTAATTCTAAGTAAAAAAAGTCTTTTTAATATATTCAATCGCCTTATTGGGTGAAAAGTATCAAAAAATAAATGTACGGAAACCTTAATTAGGTGTTAAATGCGATTTCAATATTCGGCTTTAAATGTATTCTAAACGAACCCGAAATATCGCAGTATAAAAGCGAGTGTAATAGAATTATATTCAAACTCATTCAATGTGAATTATTAATATTCATTTATAATTTCGTACCAATTTTTGAATTCTCATCAATAACTAAAATTTATTTCCTAATATAAATTCTAGGCATGTTTATGTTCATATTGTTATTGATGATTAGTTATTGATAATTATATAATTGTAAAGTTATTTAAATGTAATTAATCTAATAGACAAAAGTATATATTCTAATCTATTATATATATATTCACCTATTTCCGAAATATATAATTGATTTGATTCACCCAAGGAACACGTTCTTTAATAGATAAAAATCATGATCATGCATTACAAAAAATGTAATTTATTTCTTCCTTTATTATTGATATTACATGATATCAAGAAAATCAGGAAACTATTGGAAACGTGTTGCTTAATGATCCTTATGGAATGAGATATTAAATGAATCGTGATAGACAAATAATTGGTTTTAAAAAATCTTTATCATTAAAGAAATAGTCTTTTATGCCCTTCAAGTTTGACAATTCCCTCATATACGTGCTTAAATTCACAATAAGTATTATAAATCAACCTACTCTAGAAGTCCGCTTGAGATCTGTGTGCTATTTCGCTATTTTTCCTCTAAACGAACAATAATTCATTTTTTTTTGCCACAAGCCTATATGAAAATTAAGTAAATATTAGTAAAATTATTGCCACAGAAGCAAAATACTCGGTTAATCATTCAAAATGCCAGGATACAATGTTGATAATAGAAAAAAGTTTCGTGACTCGAGGACATTACGAAATCTGGATTTCATTTGCATCCAAATTGACACTCGTAGCATCAAAGAAGAGAAAACTGAAATGACCCGGCCGACAACATTCACTTTTAATGCTATACAATCCGATCGATATGGTAGTAAAAGAGATAAGCACAAAGTGGCAGAATAAATTGCTTAATCAAGTTATAAATAATGAAAATGAAATTCGACAGCTAAAAAAGACAACTATTTTAAAATTTTTAATATGTTATATATATAAATTAAATAAATTCTCAAAATGAACTTTTAATCATAAATTTTTCAAGATATCCTCACGAAAACGCAGACATTTCAATAGAAAATGAATGTACTATAGATAGGAACTGGAACATGTTTAAAAAAATTTAATTTAAGACTTAATTTTGTTACAAATGTTATTAAGAATTAATGATAAAATTATATTATCAATAAAAAATTTCAATTTTACTTCAATAAAATTTTTGTGGAATGTGTTTTTTGAATATGGCACTTCTTAAATATGATATTCCACAACTTGGTTGAAATTTTAGTGCTTTAAATTAACAATTCCATTGACATTCATTAATTTGCCAGTGTAATATTAATTCGCAACTCCGCTAAGTTTTTCAGTGTATTTCAGATTTATTTTTATTTCAGTCTACACGAACCATTTTTGCCCCTAATGTTAGCAAATTTTGCGTAAATTGCATTTTTCACAAATGAATAGATCGCAAGAGTAACTATTGTGAAAACGTTCATGTATTTTAATGTTTATACAGGAAAAGTGAAAACTCGGAGAACTCAATATTGTTAAAATTGATTTTTGAAGATTTAAGCTGAAGTCCAATTTCAAAGCCGGTTTTATCATTGTTATCACGAAATAGAGTGCTCGGTTATGCTAATGTCGAAATTATTACATGTCAGCCAAAAATATCAGTCAAACTGTAATCGTATAAGCCCGAGCATGGTTCGTTAAATGGCTGCTATCGAAAAAACTCCGTCGGCAAAGCCAATATGGATTATTATTAAGTGGTCAATTGCAGAAATATGAAAGGAAAAGAATTTCGAACAAAAAGCATAAAGGAGAGCACTAACACTTATCTAGTTTTGTATTTCATATTTATTTGCATTTTTTGCTTAATCAAACTTTTCTCTTTCTTCTTTCTCCCATTTTTGGATGAACTAAGGAGATTTACGCTTTCCGTTTTTGACCTCTGATTTTCGGGAAAGTTCGCTTCATCAGCATGTGCAGAGTTGTTTGTACAGCACCAAAGCTTTCGATCTTTAGTTTCTATGTAATCAAACGCAGGGTCAAGTTCTGTGACCGAAAATTACTTATGAATTCATAGACATGAATTTCGGGGAAAATTACTTACATGACGTCGCTTTTATGATTTATATATATATATTTATGATTTTTCACGACAATTTTTATGTGCAGTCTTAAATATATATAAAACATCTCTTACATACGAAACGGCGCGTCAGATCTACGGGTCCTTTTAGGAAAAAGTCGAATTTTTAAAATTAACTTCAAACTCATACAAAATCTTGCTGACAATGTCCCATAGTTGCTGAGATTTGTTTTTATTCTATATTAATAAATTTTGATTTAAAACAAAGGCCTTAATTCTTAAATAGCAAACATATTTATAATTTGGAATAAAAAATTTCAGTTAATGGAAAACAATTTTTACTCTTATTCAGCTAAAGCGATACTGATAAATACAAGTCGAAAATCTGAGTAAAATCTGAAATTTTTCAAATTCCACAAATCGTTTGCTCTAAAAGCAAAACATCATGAAATTATAGCAAGAGATGCCATTGGAAAAATTTCTTTAACATTAACTCGTGATTCATTATGAAAAGATAATGAGAGTTTGCAAAGCCAAGTGGTGCCTGCAAGAAACAATCAGATCTTATTAGGTCCTTTGCATTTCTGAATAAGTTGCTAAATTATCATGTCGTTTATTGAGTTTGGATTTTAATATTAAATGTATTTTGTTGCGGAGGTAAATTAAGTACAATATTAAGCTTTTAAAATTGTAACGTTTATATCAAAAATTATTAAAATCATTTGATGAAACTTAGAAAATTGTTAAAAAATTACTATATTGAAAATTGTAAAGATATTAATTTAAACCTAAATAATAACAGATAGGTTAATGTCGACAGTTATAATGGTCTTATTCATAATTTTATGACCGTTTTACCCGTTAAATTTAAACTTCTATTCAAGATTTAAATTTAAATTTTTCATCCATTACATTTTCAAAACATCACTCATCAGTTAATTATTAATTCTTCATTTCATGCGACTTTCGAATCCATATGAAATAGTAATTGTGAAGTAGAAAAAATTTTTTCAGTACAACTATAAAGCAAATCTTATATCTTCAATCTTTTAACTCTAACTTGGGACTGCATAGAGGAGTCACATTTGCTGTCTTTTTCTGTCAATTTACATTGAGTTGATTTAGAAGATTCGGAAATAAGGTATGGAGGCCAGTTGCACATCCAGTTACTTAGTCAATGAATCTTTAACTTCTGGAAGCCATCAGGTCACATTCGCCAGTTGGTGCATAAGCTTCTTATTTTGATTTCTTCCTCAATTTTGGACATTGCAGTTTCACCTTCATAGGCTGAATTATATATATTTTTTTTTTTAGTAAAGAAGGAAAAAGATATTAGATGTTCCTTCCTTTTTTCTGACTGATTACTGTAGTTCTTTACACTTGAAACAAATTGAATTGAACACGAAATGAATATTAATTTCTCTTAGACCATAATTGCAAAAGATGAACTTAGACTACGATCAGCCAACTGATGGCTCAGCTAACTAGTTTTTAAAACGTATTAGATTGGAATATTCGGTTCGAAATCGTTAAGCATAAGTAAAATTTCGTAAAACAGGTTTAAATTAGAAGTAACTGATCAAATGCAATTTTCGGAACTTCATGACAATAATTTCCGAGAGCTCCAGACACATGAGGAATACATGTAATTCAGGCATAACTGATTAGGAAAGCAGATATTCATGAAAATAAAATTGAAAGAAAAAATCTGTTAGGCGTTACTTCATAGCAACATGATGTAATTTCTTGAATTCATGTAAAAGAATTGTAGAAATTTTTTTTTTTTTTTACAAACTTTTGTTCTTCAGTTGAGAAACAGTAATGTTACATGTTAAAAAACATTTTGATAGGTCTCTGGAGTCTATACACTTCCTGCCTTTAAGAAATGAATTATGAATCTTAACAAGAAGACCAATGCTCTATCAAAAAAGTCAAATTTTATACTAAAATCAAATAATCTTATTCATTTAGAATCTAGTGAAAAACAGGTAATTTATCTAAATCAAGAATGTACAATATTTTTTCAATAATTAAAGTAGACAACATTCATAATCACCTCTTGTCACCTATAATTATTTTTTAATAAAAGTTATACAATTATATTTAATCTCAAAATATTGAGAAGCGTAATTATTCAATTTATTTTAGTGTTAACCGTCTGTTGTTCTACCATCGACATTTTTTCATTATGTGCCGAAACATATGGACAAGCTATTTAAATATTTTATTTTCCGGCTTAAATATTCTAATTTTCCCATGCCTAAATTAATATAACGGTATAAGTCATAATTGTGCATTTACTGAATATCATGAACTCATTTATTTAAGAAACAGACGGAGTAAATGCTTATGTGAGCATTAAGTTTTATAAAATGCTTCAGTAGTAAGAATGAAAAAAAAATTAGCATTACATTTTGATTGAAGAATAATGAATCAAATGTGATGATAAAAATAATTTTTTTCAAATATTTTCTGCATTTTAAACAGGCAAGACATATAAATTTTTAAATGGCTAAATTATTGATGTAATTAATTTTTCGATGATATAGATCAAATCATGAGTTTACCTAGAGTTTGCTTCACATATTCGAAATAAATCTTTCCAATTGCTATAATGTTATTATAATTAATATAATGTATTGTATGTTTAAAAAAAATTTTTCAAGGTTTAAACCGCGACGGTCTACAATATCATTTAAAACCGTGGATTATAAATTTATTAAATACTGAACCAACTATAATGTCATTTATCATATTTTTTCTCTGCGTTTCTAATCACAATTCATCGAGATCGTTTTCACATAATAATTTTTTTCACAAAAAAATATTTTATAAAATGGTCGAAGAATAAGCTTTTTCTTCTATTATTATTATTATTATTATTGTTATTATTATAAGGCATAAAAATTCCGGAGGAAGATAATTCACGTTCAATGAACAATGAGTATATTAAAAAGATAATAAAAGGAAATATTACGTATATATAAATGTATATGATTATATTGTGGTAGGGTAGATTAAGTAAAATTTATCTTTGAAATAAAACACTTGAATAATTAAAGCAGCATACACATAGGAAGTACAAATCTAGATATAGAGCCATACTGTTATTGACATTTTAAGTGAATCAATAATAAAAATATGTGAATCTTAAAATTAAAACCAATTTTTTTTTCCTAAAACGTTTTCCCTTAATCATCATTCATTGCATAAGCATTTTTTAAATTGTTTAACTTTAAACAGTCAACTTTGATAAACGTAAAGTAAAAAAAATTTACTAAAAAATATATTATGCTCATCATGATATTTAAGAATTTCAAAAATAACTTCCACATGTTAACTTATAGAATTTTTTTTCAATCTAATGCAATGTATTATTTAGTTAAATGTACTTGATTATATAAACAACGTTGGTAAATATTTGCCTGTTCATAATGCTCTGTTCCAATCTGGCATGTTTGATATGTAAGATGAAAAAAAAGTTGGCAGAAGAAAATATTCCTTGAACTGTCATTCAATATGAACATTTTCAAAATTTAAATTCGAACAGATTCAAATAAGTATTTATACCCACAGAATATTTTTATGTTGTTTAAACTTAAAGAAAAAAATAAGAAAAATTTAAATTGCTAAGATAAAGTAAATTTCATTGGCAATGTCATTACCAAAAATTTCACGTTTATACAAAAAATTGAAAACATATTTTTCAAGATAAAACCTTTACAATATGTAAATAAACATCCTTTTTTTTTAAAATAAAATGTTAGACGAAATACGAGAATTCGCGCAATTTCAAGATGATACTGCGATGTTTTCCATTTCACATGAATAGAGTAAATAAGTCGAATGCAAATGAGCCTTACATGAAAATTCCTAATTCTGATTTTTTGCTTACCTTGGCATCTAAATTAATGTCAAAAAATGGCTAAAATAATTTTCTTCAATCAAGTCAATTGTAATTGCTGCTTGATGAGAACGATTGTAAAGTAAAGCTAATTTATTCAGCGTTTCTTTAGTTTTCCTGTTTGCTGATTCCATAGCAAACATTCTAGCATTATTACAATATAACTTTTTTTTTTTAAATAAAATTATGAGTAAGCAATAAATTATTTATCAGGGAAGCAGCGCATTGTAATCTTAAATAAAATGGCGCAAAAGAGTTTCATGAGCATTGGTAAGCAAAGTATAGATCATTCATATATATTCACCGTTCAATGATAATTTAAAAATCATCTTCAGTGATTCTACTTTCAATTTCAGAAAACACCGTAAAAAAATTTCAAAAAAGAAATAAAATACATTGACGATTTCTTAAAAATAATTTTGATATAAACCGAAAATCTTTTAAAATATTAAAAAATGATACTTCAGCTTTTTTCAAAACAAAATAATCTGAAATAAGGTACAATATTTTAAGCTATTTTTTAATTTGATCCAACACGCTTGGACTCCTTCCATTGTATTTTTGACCTACAGATTTTCACGGTCTGAAGACAGCCCACATCATAACTTACCTAATGTAAGAGGTCACTAAGAGAAATTCTCGCTTTTATATCTTTAGAACAATAAATCGTTATAGTTTTTAGTTAGAATACAATATACTTGCATTACTCGTTGAACTGTGAGGCAGTTTATTATGATTTCAAAGTTTTCCTTCTTCATGCTGAACCTTTCCTTAAATTGAAACTTTTATCAGATTTTATAAATTTATTTAGCATTCAGTAATTTTTTCAGACAATTTTCTTTTGTAAAAAAGGAAATTTTCGACTGTGCTAAATAGACCTTAAAGAACTTATTTTATTACTCAAATTCTGAATCCAATATTAAATATCAACTCAAATGCAATATATGCAAGCAACATCAGATAATATATAAGGAATTTTAAGGTGATCCATTTATCCGTCAAAACTATATTATTAAATCTCATTATTCGTGAAATTTTTAAAAAACTTGTATGTTTTACATTCTTACATTTGGATTCAATGAAACAGGAAAAATAAAAATATACTATAATAAAATATTTTGCAAATGTTACATATAAATAAAAAACCGCTCAATCTTTTTTTTCATGCGTTACCAGAATTGAATTATATTCTTACAATCTATAAATAAAATGAAATAAGCTTTTATTTAAAAAAAAAGTATTTCTTCAAACGGTAACTATGGGACTTGATATATTCATAAATTACTAGGAATTTAATTAAATAATAATAATCAAAAAACGTGAACCATAAAAAAGATAATAATTATGTTCTTTTATCAAAACCTTTATATACAAGTAAAATTCTTTTACCTCAGGGGAAGTAAAAACATATAATTTATAAGGGAAAAGTTAAGCCTCAGCCCTTATACTTTTGCGATCTAACCGGTAAAAATTATTAAGATGATAAAAAACTTACTGACATCATATTACACAATTATGTGTCAATAATGTATTAATATTTCGTTTGCATCAACACATCCATACTGTAACATACCTTTTGAGGTTCATTTTCTATTTATTTGAAACAACGGTTCAATTTGTTACTATTTTTAACTAAATTTTTAGTAACTTATATCAAGTCCCATAAGAAGAAATACTTTTTTTAGAGAAAAAAAAAAGCTTATTCGATTTTATTTATAGATTGTAAGAATATTATTCAATTCTGGTAACGCATGAAAAAAAGATTGAGAGGTTTTTATTTATATGTAATCTTAACATTTACAAAATATTTTATTATAGTATATTTTTATTTTGCCTGTTTTCTTTTCCATTACATAATATTAGTTTTTCTTAATTCTTTCGAAATTTTATAATTTTACTATTTCTTTTATAGTTTTTGAATTATGTATATCCATATCAATTTTACATCTTAGTGTTCTGAATTTAACTCTTCCGATAAGGAAATTAGGCGTTCATTCATTTATAAATCTGTTGACACGAATTTCCAATGTACCGTGCATAGATATTTCTCCATATTTGGACTCATGTAATAAGATTATCTTAATTAAGTGGTTAAAAAATGCCATCCTTCTATGGTAAAAACTTTACTTCTTCTAGAACCATTTTAACACTAAAACCATTTTAACCAACATTTATCTTCTAGAGAACCATTTCAACACTAAAACACTATTATTCTTGTTAGAGTATCTAGAACAACTATTGTCATCTACATTAAGTTTCAATAAAAATGCTGCTTGAAATAAAATTTTTTTCATAAAATAATTTATGTTAATTTTTTTATATTTTTATTCAGTTAAAAATTATATATATTTATATATGATATTTTAAAAATTTAATATATGTCTATACATAAACTTTTCAAACATCATACACAGTTTTTAAATAAAATCTGATATTGTAAGACACAAACCGACTAAATGCTTGATGATTTTGCAAGTTGACTTTGACATTTATTTTTTTTCGAAGTAAAAAAATTCTTTTTACAATAATATTTATCAACCTTAAATTCAAATAATTTTTTTAAAACTTAAACATATTTCGACATTTATGTGAAAAAGCATACATTTCTGCTATTCTCACTTATTAAACCATTACTAAATTAAATAATCCGATAATTTATAAGAAACCCATCATTATTTATTTGATACTTCTTAAACTTTTATGATAATTTTAAATTTCTTTATTACATGCTCACGAGTAATATTACCTAATTAAAAGGTAAGTTTGTTTGATCCATGTGGATTTATTTAATAAAAAAAAATTCGTGTTTGCCTTATGAATAGCGGGCTGAATTAAATTCATTTTTTTTGTCATAAATTTAATTTTTTTTTAAAATTCCTTTAAAAATCTTAAATTTTTTTAGAAAATGAAAAAAGCGCAAATTGCTCGTTATTTCAAATTACACACTCATACTACGATAAAATTAATATGTAACAATTTTTTGATGTTTTACGTCAAAAATCTTTTTAATCTTCATTAACAACTAAATATATTTCAGTAAATTTTGATAATGTAAAAATTAAAAAAAGGAAATTAAATTTTATTGTTTTTAACAACTGTATTACTAAAACATAACATAATTGCTCCAGTAATTAGACTTACTTATTATATTTTAATTAAACTACCATTTAACAATACATAAATATCAGATAGAACTGATTTATGCGGAAAAAAAAGTATCCGGAATAAAATTTTAAAATTTGGTGACAAAAAATCAGTTTCACGGTAATTAAAATATAAAAACATTAAAATTTTATTTCCATATTATTATGATAATGTGAATCTATGGAGACGGTATCTTGCAAATTCAGAAACTTTTGTTTGTGTAATTATTGTAAATTTTTTCGTTATTCCTCCACTTCCTTGAAGACGTACACTAAATATTACGTGCAGTATAATTTATTTATTTCACAGAATATGAAAATAAACTTAATCACAATTGAATGATTAATAATTTTTTCTATTCATTTTACTTGTTAATAATATTCAACGATTGATTATTCATGCAACTTTCAAAATATAAAAAAATTGAAATGGAATCACTCTATGGCTTGGGGCTGTGCTCTTGGTTTAAGATGTCTAATCCATCATGACAGATACAAGATAACGAAATGCCAGTTTGAATTCGATAAAAATATCACTATTTATATATATATATATATAAATAGTGATATATATATATATATATATATAAATAGTGATATTTTATATATATATATATATATA